>JABASH010000204.1:0-51069 GCA_019776445.1 Tomocerus maximus | reverse complement strand
GGGTTTACAAAATAATTCAATTTCACAGAACAATTTTGTAGATACGTGTAGAAAGAAGTAAAGATTGCTCTGGACAATTCAAATTGCAAAAGTATAATGCATTTTAGAATGAAAAGTGAGGAAATTGATTGATTTTCTGAAGGAGAAATTGCCTTTGCCCCAGAGAGTATCTTAAACAAATGCAAATTAAGATTTATTAAGGCATAAACCACTGGGTAACATTATTCGTGATAGTTATCTGAGAATTATTACGCGTAGCTACGTAATAAGTATGCATGTATGGTAAAGATATAAAAGAACGTAGCTTAATTGTGGAAGGTGGTGGAAATTCGTAAATACCATAAAAGTCCTTAGTACCACCAGTGTACTCAGCTTACTGTACTATAAGTGTACAGTTACGTAACGTCTTATAGGTAATACGAACCATGAAAACAGTAAAAAATTGGAACATAGAAAATAATGGCTTAATGCTTTCTACATTGTAACTTGTTTGTGTTTGTTGGCAATGCAATTTGTTGAAGGGAAAGCAAATCTTATCGAATAAAGAACAAGTGAGTTCTTTCCTTACAAAAACAGACAGAGACTATAATTTCGGTTGACTTTATTGATTTGTCGACTTGACTTGAGCTTTTGGTTTTCGCTTAGTGTTTGTCGTTTGTATGGTTGAAATAGGGAATGAGCCAGGGAACGGAAAGAAACGAGAATGACTGACTGACATAGAAAAACTCAGGTTAGCGTTCACTTGAGTGAACTAACTTGCTGTTGGCAGTTGGTTTCCTTTCGATGGAACAAGGTACTACTTATGTACGTACTAGAAAACAAAGTGTTCAGGTTTAGATTAGCCTACAGTCAAGATACTATGCTAGAAGATATATATCCATTGTCTAGAACTTTAACATGTTTGTGGCTCTGAAGAAAAAATAATACAAATAGTATTGAGTATAGGGTCTGTTGGAAAATAAATATTTCTGGAGCTATGCTACATCGATGTACAATCATAGCGGATATTTTCTCCGGTAGGAAGAGCCCAAAAAACAGAAGAAGAAAGCTAATTCGTAGAAAATCCGAAATCAAAGTAAAGAATCATCGAAGCGGCAGAAAACGAAAACAAAGAGAAGTTTGGAAAACCGAGAGACTGGGATATACATATAGATTTTTCTAGGAGGGAAACAAAGCCAAACTTCAATGGCCACTTATTGAAAGTCTTGTGATATTTCCTAGAACCAGCAATTTTTTCCGGGTAATATTCAGAAAATGGTAGATGAGTTTCCTAAATGATATACTGCTGTTGTTTTGTAGATATAAGGTACAGCAGGAATCAAAAGAAACTAGAGATTCCAATTTCGAGAGAATTGAACAGAGATAATAGGTATGACCTACGGTATGACAAATTACGTGTTTTCGGGACTGTAAATAGTAAATAGACCTTCAGAGATCACAGTGGTATTAGTAAGTGGAAAAGGAAAACCGTGAAAAGAACTAACCTGCAATGACATTAATATCCGGCACGTTTTCCGCCGACAAATCCACACCTCTGGGATTCCTCTCGAAAGCCTCCCTGAGTGTTTGTTTCTTGGTAGCCGAGCCACAGAGACGATAAAGTCCAATGATGTCCAAACCCCGCCTCTCAATTTCCTCGATGCACCGTTGAACTATAAGTGGGACATTAAGACCCGAGTCCTCTCTCATTACGATCTGAGCCAAATCAGCTCCGAACAGGCCAGTGGGTTTGAGTTCTCTCTTGAAAGCCTCCTGTGGTGGCGTGTGCTTTAATTTGACATACAAAGTGCCGCGAGGTTCTACTTTAATGGCCAACTGATGGAACATGGCTCCCGGGTTCTCACTCAGCACTTGAATCAGATTAACGGAGCCTTTATAACACAGCCGGTGACGAAGTTGCGGGTCCCATGAGTAAATGAGGAAATCCAGCTCCTTATTATTGACGAGGTCCAATTCGAAAATCTCATCCCAATCAAAATTCTGATCACCTGTACAAACGACAGTTCTGGCTTTGTGCACACGATCACATTCGAGCACACAGTACAAATCCCGGGTACGCACTGACTGGTCCGTGTTCCTAACTGTGGAGCGAAGGGCCCTTCCTGCCAAAAGGTGTACTCGCAGAATCCCCGAATGGCCAATAGCACCTGAGTGACCACTGCCCCCGCCCAGATCACTTGCAGCCGAAGAGGGGCGCTCGATTTTGTACCGTAAGAATTCGGACGGGTTGATCGTCAACAGTTTGAGGCGGGAGTCGCCCGATCCAGTAGAACCTGTGGTGCTGCTATCTCTCGAAGGCGGTCCATGGTGACTCCCGCTGTGACTGTGACCATGTCGACCTGACATCATTGCCGATGTTGGACTCACACCCACGCCACTCCCTCCCGTCACAGCACTGAGCCGGGCAGCGATTTTCTCAGATTTGTCTTCCAGCTCTTCTTTGAGACTCTCGCGACTCAGGAGATCTCTGCCAATCAAACTTCGGGACAGAATCTCTTTTCGCAGAAGGTTTTCGTCTTTCTCAGCTGATATTCGATGGAGCAGGGAGGAGGAGGGAGTGGATCTGCCTCCAGTGTCACCTCCACCGGCGGCCGCGGTAAATGAGGAAATGAGATCTCTGGACCGGGACGGCGTGATGCCTAATCTTCGTAGCGGATCTGAGGACAAGCTCTCTTTGAGTGATGGTGACACTGGAGTTGCCGATGGATCTCGGATGCCTAATGCGGCCAAGGCGGAAGATGTTGAAGGGGAGCGACCCGCCAGAGCTCGGGCGAGGGTCGAGTCTCCTCCAGGTAATCCCATCAGGTGTGAGCGGTACGAATAATAAGGCTGCTCCTGCTGCACATACGGCAAATGGCAAAGACACGAATTATGTACTTTAGTCATTTGATTTGTCACTGGGCACTTGTATATTATTGTATCTTAATGTACTATTTAATCAAGATTTAGGGTAATAAATTTATTAACTTTGATATTTATATCATTATTTTAGCATTGGATATTAGGCAGGTTATTTAAGTACGTATAATAGTTTAGGTATTTAGCAGAGGGTAGAGAGTTAGATATTAATTTAGCATTTTCCTTTGATAGTCATTAAGAACGATACGTTTTTAATGATATTCATTTGATATTATGTATTGATATAGGCGTTTGCTTTTTGATTGTTATTAGATATTTCTTAGTCTGAGGCAGATCAGATCGGTAATTCATTATTATTAAGGTTAGTTATTAATAGTAGGTATCATAATAGTTATAGTTATTATAAATTGAGTAGTTCATTGAGCGGCTTGGGGACCTTCTCATTGTCATTTGTCTGACCTGCGATTGTTGTGCTTCCCATTGTGTCAAATTCGACTGATTCTCTCGTTCGAGATTCTCAGTGAGGATTTTGATTTGTCTTTCAGTCCGCTGTCGTGTCGTTCGTGTTCGTGTCGTATCCGTTCAATCAAGAAGAACGTTCAACAAATGGAACAAGTCGAGAGTTGATGCGGTGGTGATATCATGATGTAGGGTTGGTCGGTTGATTCGTGGACGGGCAGAACAAGGCAGAACAGGTCAGTTGGGTTTGATCGTTTTCGTGAACGAACATTCATGTCAAGTCAACAAGAGTGGCATTGGAATTCGAATCGTATGGCATGGCATGGCAGTGACGACAGAGTGCAGAGGTCATGTCATTTAGATGCACAGCAGGGATATCAATCAAAATCAAGCAACATCATCACAACACAAATTAATATATAATTCAATTAGATATCTATCTCAAGATTATACTTTGTAATTACAGCTAGAGGAAATAATATTCCAAGACTAACCAATATATGTACACATTTATAATATTTTTGTTAATTTCTTAAACTAAGTGCTTTTAGCAGTGCTAAGTCTTTCGTTATCAGTTAAATACCCTAAATAGCATTGTGTGCTCAAATATTATTAGCTGTGCTTAATAGCATTTTCCATACTTGGATTTCTAACTATTGTGCTGTGCTCTTTAGCTTAAAAGTGATTTTAGATTTCAAAATTGTGCCAGGATGGGTGGGGGAGAAAGTAAGAAAATCTACATAAACAGTTTGAAATTAAAGCACCGAAATTGATTGTCGTTTTTAGACAGATTGAAAATAATTATAAAGTTTAGGTTCTACATAGGTGAAAGTCTAAAGTAACATGTACATGTGAACACACGAAAAAGAAAGTACCTAACTACATACAAAATAAAACATTCTGACCGCACACTAACAAAAACAGTCATGTATTCTGTCAAGTAGGAACATGACGATAGAAAATAGGAAAAAGGACGTCTCCCGGTTTTCCTCTATATCTAAATGCAAATTACTATTTGACTAGACTTTGCGTAATGAAGTCACTTATGGAAAAGTTCGGGTTGGACACGAGCGACGATAGGACTAACAATTAAGCTACGTCACGAACTACATCAGGACTATGTACATGTATTTACGATACTACACAAACATCACAGATAGAATTTCTAATGGCGAAGGACAAAAGAGTGTTGGCTGGTGGAAATATATGTATAACATATACTTACATAGGAAGATAGTTTTAGGCACTCAAGATTATCAGATGTTTTAGTATACAGAGGATGTGTGGTTGCGATTGTGATTGAGATTGGGATGCGACGGAAAGGCAGAAGATAAATTACGTTAAGCTGTGAATTGAATGCTTTTGACATTCTTGCTGCGAAAGGGCGAGCATTTAGATAACACTTATAGAAGTTAGCAGATAGCACTAGGTACGTTCACACCCAGGACAGGACAGAGTGCGACTAAAAGAGAATTTCAATTGTGTACGCTGAAAGAGTAATGAAAGGGCAAGAAATTAATTACTAGGCAGAGCATCGCAAAGGCGTGATAATAGTTGCTTTCATGCATTGTTTTGTTTGCAGCACAGATATCGGCTCTGATCCTTTAACTTTGGCATCACTCCCCTTAGCATGGCAAAACTTGGGTGCAAGGACTAAAGACAATTAACTTTTAAATGAGAGAAAGCCAAAAGGGAAAAACTACTACAGCATTTTAATAAATAACAAAACAGAAGAGAAAGTTTACTAAATAAACAGAATGAGGTAAATGGGTGTTATGATTTCAGTTTGCAGTTTAGTTTTATAGTTTCAGAAGACAGATAGGCTAACGTTAGATATTAGGCATCTCTCTTAATTGGGAGTTTTATAATGATAATAAATTCTCATATTTTAGTATAATAGGCTTCGGCAGAGGCATGTCTTAGTGGTGGTTATAATTTAGTATAAATAGTATAAAGTATATAGTGTAAGTAAATCATACTCAACCAATGCAAGTGAGTGTTCTCAAGGATAAAATCACTATTAAATCAAGATAATCTTGCAAATCAACAGATTAGTAAATATAAGATAGTATTTAGGTCAAATCATCACTTACGTGTCTTGCTCGATCGAGAAGACTTAGGTTTTCAGCACTGAATGTGAATTTGGCAGCCCTCTGAGTCTGAAGCAGTTCCAAATCTCGGTTGGTTTTCAGTCTCTCGTATATCGCACTGGTGGAAGGGGCACGGGTCAGCCAGGCCCGGTACTCTGCTGAGGTGAACACACTTGGAGATGAAGGTATCCTCCCTGAACAGTCATGCAATTTATATCTGTATGCATGTCTCTACTTGTTCTGTTGTGTCATGTTTGGTTTCTCTAATGCTAACTAAAATAAATGCTCTACTTAATACACCCCATACTACCAATTCTATGCTATGCGGATACCAATTTATTACTATAAAGTACATTTACATAGAGCTTACTTGCCTGTACACTTCCAATTCACCGAAGCATACACACATTTCATAAAACACGTAGAAATTTCATTTATGCTATTAAAATATTAATTAGTTTGCACTAATACTGTCATCGACAACCTTAAAACCTTAATTAGCATTAACACTGAAAAAGAGTACTTTTGACTATTTTGAGACCTAAATAGACACTGTAAACAAGAATATCATTAGAAATCAGAACTTATCACTAATCTGTGCACACTACTGAATACATTACACTAATAATTCTATCCTGAGTCCCTGGCTTCGTTACTAATGTTAAATAATATTATAACAAAAATGTCTAGAATTAATTCCTATAATAATTGTGAGGATATTTTACACTTTTCTGTTTCACCCTTAAATCTGTAGGTGGACTGGCTTAATTTCTGTCGTTTCATTTTGCGTATTTAAGATGTATGGATGTGAGGTTGGTAATAATTACAGATTACATTGATTCAGATAAGAAAAGTATTATCCTGTAGAGTGTAACATTACCAAGTATTAACTTTCGTCTGGTGTTAGAAGGAACAGAGTTCACTTTTCTCCATTCTATCGATATGATTAGTATAAGTTAGAAAAGAGGTCTGGAGAGAGAAGAAAATCGAGTACGTGGATGCAAGGACGAAACGTGTATTTAAGAAGGTTCTTTGCGAGTATGAGACGGTTGGTACTTCATCTAGCATCTCAGTTGTCGCGTAGGCCGTCAAACAATATGATTATTAATGTGCCAGGTCCTTCTATTCCCTGCAACTTTCTAACCTCTCGTCTAACAGCATCACATTTATTTCAGAAGAAGTCACCGTAGCAAGGGCTTATACAAATAATATAAATGTGTCGTATAAATAGCATGTGCAAGGATGAGGTTGTTTTACATATATGTAAGTTAATGTATACCATGCACCTAGAGAGCAAGGTAGCTATATACTTTGACATAATAACTTAGCTCTCATTCTTACTCGACTTGACATTGCCATCTTTCCCCTGAACTCTCTTAGGTAACAACTTTCAAAGTTGAGCTAAGCTCTGCTTCTACAACTTCTCCAGTTCACTTCCAAGTTTGACTTTCCATCTTTAACTCAAGTTCCGTGTCTCTGAAATCAAATTTCCTCTTAGAACTCCAACTCAACTCTTGAATCCCATCCAATTCTTCCTCTACTAAGCTTTCCCCAAAACCATATCGTCTCCATATTATTAGTAATATAGAGTAGTCACTATATATTCAGCACAGATAGTCCGCTTTATTCTAATACAAACTTGTCATGTTAGAATCTAACCTTCCTGTGTACACAGGTAAATTAATTGTACAACCTTTACAATCACCCTATACTATAGACCACAATTCTCAGAACAAAATGATATTATTTCTACTAATAAGAATCTTCCTCTCTCCAAAAAATAATTCCTTACTTCCGTACATTTACAACAGGAAGAGGAACTATTCTAACAATATTATAAAATTAATGGACAATTAGGTACTTGGATAGTACAAACAGATTCAACCTGACTATATGCAAATTATTAGATCAAAGGTACAAACTCGCATGTCAATTCCAATGTTATATCGTATCACGGTTACAGATCTTTTAAACAGGAAGAACTACAACTGAGTGGCAATATTAGGAGGAAGTCAAAGAAAGTTCAATCATCAAAGGCCTTAAATACATATACAAAAGGAAATCTAATAACTTTACATTTCCTTTGTAATTTATTGGCTTCCTTTAAATAAATCAGCTACCGCACCTGCATACTTCCGCTCTTTTAATTCTCTTCTGTAGTTTCGATCAATAAAATGAAAACTTTCTCCGGAGAAAATTTCTTATGCTCAAAAGATAGTACACCGTTACTTACATACTACAATATGCTAAGCTCAATTCTTTTCTTTAAGACTTTAGGAACAAACTTGAACTTATACTAAGAATTTAATTACATTCTACAATCACCATACAACAAATAGGCTTTCTCACATTATGAAATTACTTTCTGGCATGCAAAATGCAAACTAACCACACAAAGTCTTTAACTTTCTCCGCCTAAACATCTCAATCTCACTATGCCACAAAAATAGTAATCTTCAATCGATTAGTTTGACATAGGCATCTAACAAGGTGTATAAGGCAAGCTATTATTAAAATCCTTTCCATCTATTTTATGTCTTTTTGTCTTCACATACATGGTGAACCTAATACGAGACAAGGAACCGACACAAAACAAATAGTTCAAATGTATATGACTTGCATTATCAATTATACACGTTTGTGGTGTACTAACATAGGGTTGAATATTTGTGACGTTAGTAGAATTAGACGTTAATTGTTCTTAACGAGTATGTCCTTGTTGGCAGAGAGAGTTTATGTAGCATTTTGAAAGTATCTAGTACATCTATAAGGATGTCTGAATGTAAATTGTGAATCTAGACGTATTTATGTGAGTTGATAGCTAAAAGAGCCAACTGGCAGTGGCAGTAATAATAGTTAGTCAAGTGAAGTGGTTCGAATAGGATTTGCTTCGTTGAACGAGAGAAAGTATATGCTTCTTCCCATGTCATTTGTACATGGCTATAAAAATCTTTGCTCTATATTTTGGTCTTTGACCTGAATTTGCGTCGCATTAGAAAGACATAGTAAAAGTGCTCTTAGTTCCTATGCAGTAATATTATAGAGATTAAATTCGCCGTATTGGTAGTTTCTAAAAGATCTTCTATGTTCTTATATTAGTGCAAACTAGGTAATTAATATCGTTTAAGCTCTAGGTAATCATATTTTAATTAATGTGCACGTAGATATAGTTTGTAATTATAATTTATACAAACATAATACCCCTATTAAGAAATTAGATAAAGATACTACCTGCTCCGCATTGTCACTAGAGAAGAGATCTCATTAATGCAGCGCATAGCTACTAAAATGTTATTAGTGTTAAATGTCGTTAGTTGTGTGAGTGTGAAGTAATATTCCCAAGAATTCCCTCCCAGAGTTCAGAATTGAGAGCAGAAGTTAATGAATGTAGAAGGAAATGAGAGATTAGTTCAGAGATATTGACAACAGTGGAGTTGTGTAATGAGGGGCATTAGACAAACCTCGTTCCCGCCGAGGAGTAAGAGGCATTTCCGGAGCAGACACAGCACCATCACTCTCGTCTTGACTGTCCATGCCAGAGGCTAGCATCAGAGCTCTTCGTCCAGCCATACTAGAACTCAAGTCAGAAGGAACTCCTCTCTTGTCAAATCGGACATTATGTTTACGCCCGCCTCGACCTCGGATTAAATCTCTTGGCAATGAATTACTACGTCCATTTGATAGACCTAAAGATCTTCTCGTCGACGCTGGCAGAGACAACCCGGCGGATCTCATTGATGGTGTGTACATCATCGCTTCGCTGTCCGACGCATAGTCTAATGGGGCTTTCCTTCGAGTTGGCATTGCAGAGAGTCGAGTGCTTAGACCTGCAAATACAAACATTTGGAAATCAAAAATTTCAAATATTGAACATTATCAAATTATCATGTGCACTAATTTCCGTACTAACTTAAGCGAGGAAGAACACATACTTATTTGCAAAACATTCATTTTTAATTGATGTGCAGATTTAATACGGAGTCAGATGCAGTTCAGCCAATCATACATTGCAATTACATAATTAATTTTTAACAGTATCTATTGAATGTTTATCGCGTACCTACTAGTAATACTGTTACTATTCACGTTGTGATGTAAAGGGTTAGTCTCAGCCTAACTGCTTTCTTACGTAGAAAGTTGGCACTCGTTAATTCTGCTTTCCATTTCAATGTCTCTATCACCTACTTATCAGATAAAAAGGTGGATAGTGAATCTAGTTTTAACAGATGTACAGTAGAGCCAGCCTTACCAGTTTGCATTTTCAAATAAAATTCCAAAAAAGTAGTGTCGATGTTAGTGAATACAAACAATACAACCCCTTTTTGTGGCACTTTAGAAGTGAGGTAGCTTTCTACGGCATTTAAGGAACTTAATCCACCCCCTTCACTCATGTACAAACACGGAGCTTGTGTAAAGTGCACTATACTCAGCAATCCCTAAAACAAGAAAAACTGCCTTGATAGAGCCAGGGACCGAACATCTTGCCCGATATTACTAGATTTGAATATGAAGTAGAAATAAATCTATTTCAATTTCTGTTTCAAAATTAAATTGTCCCTAGACGATTTCTTGAATGCTAATAATATATTATTTTGGTATAATTATCTTCTATGTATTATTAATGTTTAAAAAATGGATTTCCTCATTACATAAAATACAGATTCGTTAGCTTTTCTTTTATACTAACTTAGAAAAATCAATCCAAATCCTCTCCAGATTGTGTCATCATTCATTTCTAATTGTATTATGGATTTAATGCACAGTAGTACTACTGCTACTATTATTCATGTGGAAAATTTATTTTTAGCTGTCAGATACAATACTATACCATGATGTATGGTAAATGACGTCCATGAAAGTGGTGATTTGATTACTGTGCCTGAATTGGATATTTGCATCATATGCAGCCAATAGATAAACATAGGAACTATTATCAGAATACAGGTTAAATAAAATGCATTTTCTTTCATGCATTTTGAATTGTTTGCTCAGTTGTGTTGAAGTAGAATAGACGAGCTGCAGAGTGGATGTAATTCTTCGAATAGCAGAGTAGCTATAGGAAATTATACAGAAAGAGGAATGAGGAAGTTATGTATCTATAGCCCTGTTCTGTTGGATTCCAGTTGTGTAGTGGCTGATCTGTGGGCTGGCTGGCGCCTCACCATCCAAATAAACCAACTGGAAAAATACTGGAAAATGGGAAAGAGAAGAGTAAATATGAACAATGAACAAACACAAGACAATCTGTCTGAAAAGAAAGAAAAGGTCGACAGAATACAAATTCAATGCATCTTCTATGTACATCGGTTAGGAAAGCCAAATATAGGACGCATATAAATATAAATAACACATTTACGAGTGTTGGAAAGTATAATCATATTATGAACCACATGACAGAACTGTAGATGCCAAATGCCAACAAACAACCCAGCTCAGTATGTATCTTTCAATATTTGCAATGTAAATGTAAATGCAAATATAAATCCGTAGCGTGTGGACAGGAGCAGACATACCAATTTTGCCAAGGCATACTTACACTAAAGGGAAAAGTTTTCTGTGTCACAATCTCTCTCTCTCAATATTACTACTACAACAGACTATCGATTAAATGAACATTTTATTTGCATTGCAGTATTGCTCAGGACAAAATCATATCTTCTTACTAAGGTACTTATTCTTTCCATCTACGTCGTAGTACTAGTAGTCTTTAATAGAAATATCATTAGCCATTTCAAGCTACCTAGTACAATCTAATTTTCCCCAAACAAATATGACGAGTTTTCCCATCAGTATAAGAAATTCGGAACTAATTAAGTATTCACCAGGCACAATATTCAATGCGATACTAATTTCGTAAGTATATTTGGCAGAGACAAGTAATGGATAGCATATTTCAGCAAGAGCCGTATTTTCCAGAGAAAAATTAAGTTTAGTGGCATTAGTTGGTTTATGAAGACTAGGAATAAGTAGAGTAATGAAATGTTCGTCTTTTACCACAGCAGTTTGATGCAGGTCAGCATACATCTCTTTTATATCTTTGGCAATGTCTGGGATTGTAGGAATTGTATGTTTTCATTTAGCAAATACTATTTCTATAGAGAACAGCAGGAAGAAAATTTATTAGGAGCTAGTTTAGTGGTAGGTAGTTTGTAACTTTCATTCTACAGTTTGGCTCAAGGTTTGGCTCTCTGTCTGTCTCTCCGGCTGTTTCTCACTTGTACTGTACTTAACTAAAGCACTCCCCACACTCGCTCGGTTCGTTGAGTTTGCACAAACTACGCCACAACTACTTACATTTAGCATTACAATAGAAATTACTTGTAGATGTTCTACCCGTTGTTACTTTGTTACTGCCAGCTTAAAAGAGTCTCTTTAAAAGCTCAAGCTGTAGGGAACTCGGCGCCTTTCTAAGTACTACTTATGACATACATGTCTGTCTCTGTGATTTCCCAGCAAAACGATGAAACTGTTCAACTTACCAATTGCTTTCCTATTTACTATGTAGTTTACCCAACTTTCTTACACAGTCTAACATATTATCTTCATTCACATTTGCGTCAAAACTACTCCTTAACTCTAAAATGAACTAACCATATAACTCAACAAACTAAGTGCTGGCATTATTAACAACTATCAACTATTATTTACCTACCAATCACGCCTGGATACTCTATGTCATCCCCTGGAGGACATTAGTTAGTTTTTTCCATTTTTCATCTTACACTTATATTAGATTTATATGAGATAGTGTATAGCAGCATAGGATTTTATGCTACTTATTCCCATTTCATATCATGTACAAGATTTCCGAATTCTTAAACACACAAGAGATTTGATTAGATTAGCATTTCCATCCCAGTGACAATTCCTATCCAATTACAATGGGAAACAAAATTCAAGCTGTTGTATTAAAACTGGAGAAATTTCTGACTCACTTATTCACTGACCCAAAATAAGTGTATTTAGTTTAGCAAATAGGCAGTGGAGCTCCTGGGACAGTTTGTCAATTACTTATGAGCTGAAAACTCTTATCCAGTGCCAGCTGTGCTAAAACTGAAGTTGCTAAAAAGTAGCTGTACAATATCTAAGGAAAAGTGACACTGTTTTAGGTTCTTATGAATTGTACATAGGTGAATGGTAGCTCATGATGTAAATGCAGAACCGATAGATACGCAAGAGCACTTTAACGATAATGCGGTTCTGCGGTAGCATTTGTAGTCTAAATAAAATATAAGATACGGCATAATGTGGAAGTAACGGTATGTTTGTATGTTGGGAGACCCAACATTATAAATTACTACGTAGCTTGGGTTGGAATATTATTATAATAATGTATAGCGTATATTATTGTTGAGAAAAGCTAGGCAATGTCTCTGGTTTTGGTAGTTAGTGCGATGGTAGATCGAAGGGTAAGTGAAGCTGAAGCGGAAGCCAAGTGAGGGCAAGAGAGGCAAAAGATTTCCGATCTCCTTACTACGGAGTTAGTTCAGTGATGGAGAAAGCATCGGGTGAAGTTTCCTTTCCACTCACATTGTAAGTAGTTAAAAGTTCTTTCCGAGAATTGGCCTTTCCTCCACAGTAGTGCCACTGCACAATATCAGAATCTAAACGAATGATTTCTATTTATCCAGGAGTGTAGTCGATCGTGGAATTTTCCATCTATCCCCGTCCTAGTGCCACAACACTACAAGCAACTACCATTTGTGTGTGGAATAGACAAGACATCGACATACTTTCAGACGTTGAATTTTAAGTTGCTTTGACTAGAGTTTCCTCTTTATGTTTTACGCCTGACTTACCCAACCTTAGAATCACTTACCTTTACTTATGTAGTCTGACTTTACAGATACGATTATAACTTACAGTTTGTGGAAAATAGATGCGCTTACGCTACTTTACTCTATACTCCATTCCTCATGCTACTATGTCCTTTTATATTTAGGCAACTATTCCCTGGCTAACGGATTTTGCCAAAATATTCCATTCTACTATACATTCTACAGAGATAAGATAACACTTTCTCTGTCATGCAAAGCTCAAGAAGCTGCAGACAAGACAATGCATCTTTCTTTTCCTATCTGTAGCCAACTATATCTTATCTATATGGATTTATATACCTGTTAGGGTGTAACTATTTTTCTAACTTTTCCTTAACAGCTAAATACATGACAACTTCCTTCGACAGTTAGACAGTCAGACAGACACTTTCCAACTTGAATTATGCAAAACCATTTCCAAGAACACAACTGTAAAGGGACACAAGTAGGTAAACCGAATGACAGGAAATTACAGATATATGTGCTGCTACTATGTCTACTATGGTAAAAGTATGAATCCTTGGTCTACCCAACAAAATCCATCCATAAGTACAATTTATTCAAAATATTTTGGTATCTATTTATTGATCTTGACGTATTCCACTGCTTATATAACAATTTATCGCATCTTTCGTGTGTACACTAGGAAAATGATTTATCTAAAGACTGAAATCAAAACAGAGATAAGTACCAATCACGTCGGGAGATATATCAATTTTAAAGTATTGAACTGGGGCTGAAATGCAATTGAAATGTTCTTATTGCGCAACATGAATCTGCATTGCAGAGTGAAAAGTGGAATGCAGACATGGACAAGTTCACTTGACTTCAAGTAATCATTACATATTATTCCCTGGCTCCTAGTTCAACTTAATATTCTCCCCAAACAGTGTTTGCTCTGGCCATGACAAAAAACAGACTCGTTTGGAAGGCCAAAAAGAGAATAGGAGTTGAGTCCACTCGACTATGACTATAGGCTCTCCAAGCAAACCTAGTCAACTTTACGTAAGTAAAAGAGGAAGGGTTGGCAGCCCATGGGAAGCCAAAGCCAACTATAACTACTCCAACTAAAACCACAACGCAATGTTTTCCGTAGCCATTTATTCTCTCTCTGTATATCCATCGCACTCTCACTTACCGACTATTCCGTTTCCACTACTCTTAGTGTGTGCTGAGTACATCACGCATAAAATTCACGCCTATATAAAACCCACACATGTAGTGTACCGCTACATCGAAGAATAACTATTCCCTCATCACTACCACTAAGCTAAAGGAACAACACTAAGATATATATAGTAGATGGGAAGAAAGCCAAAACCATCTGAATTTTGTTAAAGAGCATGGCTTGTTCACATTTACTACTTCAATGACTCCAAGAATTACAAGACACTATCCCAGTGACAACAAATTCACCACGTTGTCTTTAACATCCCAAGTCTTAAACATTTTCAACATATTATAAATAATCTCCTTCGATAAATGAAAAATATCATAAAAATTATTACGAAATGTTGGAAAATTAGTATTTACTCAAATAACAGATTGGACATCATATCGCAATTTAATTCAATCTTTTGTAGAAGCAATTTACACTAATAATGATGTAGATGCTTCATGGTGAAAATCCCAGAATTTTATTACGAAAATAAAAAAGCTCATCAATTCCAGTTTCCAATGAAAATAATTGCGATTAGCAAAAGAGACTAAGATGTGTAAATAGATTATTCGTCTACTGGCTAGTGTCTACTGTCTAGTATATAGTCTCTGGAATTTTAGCGTAGTGTAAAATTCGTCTACGGGGTCGTTGCGAGATGCATGAGTTTTTTAACCTCTCCTGTGGATGAAGGAGGAGAAATAATATTATGCAATGTACACACATTTATGTTTCTTTTTATTACACCTATATAGTATAGCAGAGTAATATGACTCCTCATTTGAGCTCACGGAGGGAAATTCTTCATAGTGAACATTTTTATTGGCAGCTTTTCCCACACATGCACAATTTTTGTGGGAGTTATCTCTGTAAGCAGAGAGTGTGTGGATAGAGGCAGATATTAAATTATTTGGCCAATTACGATAAGTGTTCTGTTTTTATAGGAAGCTATTTAATCGTCAGCATTTTGCAAACTGGGAGAGATATACACAAAAGAAAGTAGTAAAATTCATCTTGGATTTATTTTGGAAAACATGATAGATTGTTTTAGAGTCTGGGAAAAGATAGAGTATTGCTGTTTAGTAGGATTGCACGAGTTGGCATTTGAAGTCAAGTAATGTCCAGGTCCAGAGCTCAGCAGTCCATGATGTAAATTGAAGGGGAAAGGCAAAGATGAAAGACTTGAAGCGTACGTAGTCTGTAACGAAGGGAAGAAGCAAAGAGCAATCTTCCTTTCCTCTCGTATCGCCATTTATTTGAGTCAGCAAAGTATACAAAGTTTAGGATAGGGATATTTGTAATGGTGTGTTTCTTCAGGTCGGGTAACATAACTGGGAAAAGAAGGAGACAAGTCACGGCACCAGACCAGAACAAGAAGATTTGAGATAGAGAATGGACCTGAAGCACAAGTACATTTGAGAGGAAACCATCGTTGCTATTAAGGATACACACTGGAAGAACAAGAGAAAGTCAAGCCACGCAATAACAGTAGGTCCTATAGTGAAAGTAATGCAGCTATGTCTGAAGTCGACGGCGAAAGGACGCCAACGCCATTCCAGTTCCAGGCGGTGGAGTCGCAGTCGTCCTCATGGTAGCCTCAGCTGTCTAACGTCGTCTCATCTCATTTGCCCTCTCTCACTCTGGAAACTCTTCCGCACAACTGGAAAACGTATACAAATAACAGGACCAGACAAGACACAGCAAAGTTTACAGACTAAAAGAAACAAGTTTCCTAAACAATCCTAGCGACACAACTAAGGACTATGGCTATCTTCATGTTTCTACTAGTAGGAAGGTATCTTCTGAATATAATGCTCCTTTTTGACTCTAATGTAATACACAGAGACAGATTATGGCATTATAGTGCGGTCGTACACTGCTACACCCAAGGAAATCCAAACCAGCGAGTGAACTAACGCAACTCCCGTATAGTATCTTCTACTTTACTATCTGAACACTTTCCTCTAGCACAAGTGACAAGACAGGCATACAAATCGATGTGGGAAAAGGTGAGTCCTCAGTACATGGCGCAAAGAATATCACAGACTTGTCATCTCAAACTCTTAACTATATACACAATCTCAAACTACAGAACCATAGTCGATATATATTTACTTTTAGGGCATATCACAAGACAGGCGGGAGACCACAGTGCAGCGACCCGACTAAAGCCCAAAAAATCTACCAAAATAAAAGTAAAGAGACAGAGTGTGACTTGGCAGGAAAAGGAAAGCATCTCAAAACGCGTCATAGAAATGTAACCCTGAGGAATACACTTGGAAGAACAAAAGTGAGAAATTTAACCTTAGACCTCTCACTCTGTAAAACCCTTCCACTACCAAACTATCTATTTGCAAGACCTACGGAGATAATAAAACAGAATGCGAAAGTGAAACCTACACTCTACATTTATATCCATACACTTCCTTACAACTCAAAAGGAATCTTCTCTCAGCTTCGATTACCTAAGATTACGGACTACGCTCTGCTCTAAAGAAGACACGGATTGACAGAAGATATGCAAACCTTTTTAGACAGCCATGCTCCAAGTGATCTTTCACAATTTCTCCACAGACACACAACCTCCCCTACATATTTTCTCATCTCCACATTTTTCCTTGTTATTGCATCATAATGGCACGTCACAGAGTTTCATTTACCCAGAAATGCCAATCATACCCGCAAGGATGTCACCAGATTTAAATCTTGTATACAGTCTTGGAAATTGTTTCAGTTCAAGGCATTCCTACAGCTGAATTATTCAAAAAACGGGAGCATATAGAATATTTCATTAGGCTATAGCTATTTCTTGCAATATTGATAATCTAATCTTGCAGTTCCAACTGGGATTCGATAATAAGCACTTCTAAAACTTGTTTCTTAATTTTATGCATAATTAATTATTGCATTTTTTAAACGAGTGTCTGCTTTACATTTTCTTCTGATATTTTGCATATTTATAGGCAGAAGGCTAATAATTGTACACACAAGACCTACTTACTGCGTCAAGAGTCTTTTTAACGATCTCCGTTGTGAAAGCAGAGCATATTAGTACTTATAGTTGTAAAGTGAACCCATGCTACTCAGAAGAATAAATACTTTTCTTTTGTACTGACTTAGAAAGGAAAGAAAAAGAAGCACATCACATTCAAACATTTTATGCTAAGTTTACTTTATGTATATATGCTCGCGTCCTATACAAGTCTGAAGCTACTGTTCTGTGTACAATATACAAAGTTGTGACTGTTGAGAACATTTCATATTATTTGCTTTAAAAGTAGAGGATACTCTCGTAAGACGAAATTTGAAATGCTATAAGCAGAATGCTATATGTCTTATGTAGGTTGCCCTATTATCGTAGAATGTTACAAAATAAACATAAAACCCTTTGGAAGCAGAATTCTTTGCCCTACTAATATTTAACTGCTATAGGAATATATAGAACGTATGTAGACTTCGCGCACCAATGGCTCCACTAGCCCTTTGATGAAATCTTTACTGAACACTACACAAATTCCACTCGTGAGTTCTGCTTTTGCACAAAAACTTCTCATTGGGAAATCTTTTGTGTCTCATGCAGAAAAAAAAGATCATCACTTACAAACTATTATTACGTTGCACTACTTTTGAACAGTTAATACATTTCTTAACACAAAATATACATAAGTATCCATCGTCTCTTCCCTTACAGTTTATTTGTACATAACAGTTTAACTTAATACATGCATACTTTTGTATATACTATCAAAAAAAGAACACTAATATACTGTGTAATCAAATGAAAGCTATATTACTACTGACTGTGGCATTCTGTTAGATTTGTCAAAACTGTTTTCTCCATATACGTTCATTTATATTATCATTCCATCCTTCCATTTCCTTATATGAAATAAGAACTCTAAAAAATTCAACGGATAAGATAAACAAATATAATAAAATATGATAGCTAAACTCGTATCATTATTTACACAGCACAAAGTATGAACGTGTACTTTTCACGCTAGCTTTTTCCATGAGTTTCCAGTCAAAGTCTCGTGGATTCTAGTGTCTAGCCTAGACAGACACGAAAAAAATAAGCTGAGCATTAAGCCGGAGCTACTTATTTTAATAGACGTGTTTATGCTTCTGCAATATCACTTTCTGAGAGGAAAGCTCCAAGATTCTAATGCTCCAAGAGATGAAGACTTTCTCTTTTCACTAACTTTGACATGAATTTTCTACAGTTGATTTTAGACCTCAACTCAAAAAAGATTTGCCGTAGTCACAAATTCCTAGACACGAAATAACTTTCTAATAGACATAGCCACACATGTAAGGGCACATGTGTATTTTATATTAGGATGGATACGACAATTAAACAGCAAAATATGCTTTATAAGCAAAATGTGGAACTATAGCCAGAAAGTTTCAAATAGGTCTTATAATTTGTTAGCTACAGTTCACTTACTGTCAAAAATAGTTAGTATCAGTCAGTATACACGAATGTCACTGATAACTTGAGCTACCCAAATATAAGTAGATGAGACAGATAATATTATATTTCTATCAGTATGTTTCATATATCTATATAGTGTAAGCACTTACATGTTACTTAAGATTACTTATATTAGCGTGACCCAAGTGATACGCGAGATGGGATGGAGAACATATAAAGTAACTTTGTTCGCCATGTGCAAATAAGGAGTAGTAGACCGATGAGAGGAATTCCTGAGAGTGAAAGCTTTAAATTAAATATTTTATTTTCATGCAGAATCCACCCTCCTCCGCTCTCTCTTGGCATTACTTATTCAGGTACATATGCGCACATAAACTCCACTTTCAGAGATGGAAGCAGTAGAGAACGCATCTCACACAAATCCATCGAATTAGTCTACATAATCAATGTACTTTTGCATAATTACACATGGACATCCATCTAAGTAGACGTACCTACATCTATAATTGATACTGACAACATCGAAAAGAGTTGTCTGTCCAAAAGTGTGAGTGGCAAAGCGTAATTCATGCAAAACACGATATACAACCCACCTATACTTTCTTTGTACTAATAACATGGTTTAGCCATAAAGTTTTTATTTCATTTTGTACTGGTCAAAGTTTTATCAGAACTAGCATACGGAAAGAGAAAGTGGGATATATTTACAATTTACCGATCAGACATTAGATTGAGTGATTTGACAGTAGAATGTAGTTCCAATTTTTATTGCATTAACGGAAATAGAAAAAAATCCATAAGTTTTCTGTAGTAGTATATACGTTCCAAAAAGTAGCTTGGCACATTTTGATTACATAAGTACTATGTCAGAATCCAATTAGCAATGCTAAATCCATAAGTTTTCTGTAGTAGTATATACGTTCCAAAAAGTAGCTTGGCACATTTTGATTACATAAGTACTATGTCAGAATCCAATTAGCAATGTTGGGTCCTTATTTCCTAGATTTTAAAAATGAATTTGCAATCGCAATGGTATCTACAATGGCTCTTTGTAATTCGTAGTTAGTCTGGAGTAATAAGATTAATTCAATTGGACTGATCTCGGTCGGTATTTGTGGTTAGACTTTTATGTGTCGATCTAAAATATCTTTTGAATTCAGAATACAAAGGTCCTCCATTTTGAAAAACTAGATTGATATCTATATGTTGATCGCAATAAATTGAACCATTTGTACTCATTAGTGATGGTTTTTGAATGGTTTCACTTTAGTGATGATAGACTAGAAATCAAAATCGAATTGCATAGAGTATCAGAGTAAACCACTTAACTGGGTGAGTGAAAGTCGACTTTCACTTTGCAATGCAATCCATTTAGGTAATGAAAAATGAGTGTAAAAATCCTGTTTAGTAAAACAGACAAGAGCAGATAACGATAAATCACGAAAGTATCTTATTGTTATCTATCTGTATAGAAAAGGTAGTCAGCAGGACTGGTATTTATTTATCAGGGTGGTGCATTAGGCGAGTTCTGCGATGATAGAGATACTACAAAAGCAATACATTAAAATCCCTCATGATACACCCGTCATGATAATAGATGCAATGTGCACAGATACAAAGAGTAGTTAAGTGAAAGTGAAGGGAAAGCTCAATCTAATGTCGTTGGTGTACTAATGGAAAGAGAATGTGCATAAAGAATGTACATACATAATAGATTTTCCCTAGCTTCAGTTTTGTATTACGTTTTTGTCCAAAAATAGCTTAGCGTACTATCTCCAATCTATAATGTCTTACTCTTCTTCCCTTGGAGTGGAGGGGAATTAAAGAATTCCGGGACGTTGGTATCAGAAGACTGGAGACCTTCCTTAAAAATCGATTAAGCACCTCATTAGAATGCCAATATTATACTGACTTAACTGGAAATGTCGTAAGGGAGCGTATTCCTAGGCCAGTGACACCAAAGAAAGGAAATCAAGGTGAGGGAAAGTTAAACCGTAAACTTAGAGCAGATATGCAAAATACGACGATTCATCTTTGCCTGTGCATTATCAGCATTAGGCATTTGATCTTTTCATGCGGAAGAAAATTCCAAGTGATAGAATGCAGAGACACAGGACACAGTAATATACCTAACAACACTATCACTCGATATACTACCAGATGAGATAGACTAATCCAATTCATTTCAAAGGATCCACATCCCGCATACCAATACATTATTCTCTGATTTGGTTTTCTGCCATCATAGACCATTCTAGTTTGGGTTAAATTATTTTCCTTTGCATGTCACATTATGCTAGTCTTGTCTGCATCCAACTGCCTATGATGTAAATTGGTCGACCAACACCATAGGCATTAAAAAAGAAGAAACACAATACGATATAGGTGTAACGAACCGTATTAGGGAAGTTGCTGAAGTATTGGTGGTGGGAAATGGAACATCTTTACTAATGTTTCTGACTGAAGTGAAGCTGAAAATGAGATTTTTCGCTAAAGAGTCAAGGGACACGTGTATGGTAGTGTTCTGGGAGGAATTTAATATGTTTTCTACCCGAATGTATGATTGTACTGGAGTGAAACAAGTGTTCCACTATTCTACAAAGAGAATTTCACGACTCACCAGTCACCGCTTTGCAAATATTCAAATCAACGCAGAATAGCCATATGTATCCACAAGCTATATATTTATATATTCTGTATAAGAAGCATATCTGCATATCATACATAGCATATGTCTGAAGATATTTCTCATTCAATGAGTACATGTGCTTCCTCATGTAGTAATGTAAGCCACAGGGGTGACTAACGACTACCGGCAGGAAAAGTAAATATTTTTGTTAATTCAAACTAACCTGCGGAATATCTGGCTTGAGGCTGCAAACTTTGGGATCGGTAGTCGGCAGTTCGTTGTCTCGGCATGGATCCATACCATTGTTGCTGTTGCTCCCCTCCCCTGCTGGTAATGCTAATTCGGTGATCACTTCCAGTTCTTGGCATTCTAATTCGGGAGGGACCATGGAGTCCATGTTGGCGCAGAGGTCTAGGCCCCGTGTAAAACGTGTGTACTTTCTCTGCAAGCGACTCCAGAGTTTTAGGGTAAGCACGGTCAAAAGGCTGGAAGTGCGTAGGCATTATTGATGACCGAGGCTGCTCAGTTATTACAGGCGGAGGTGGCTGATATGAAATTGAGGCTGTAGGTGCATGCTCGTCTCCTCCACCTCGGTACCAGTCATAAGAAGGATATCCAGACTGTTGAGATGAGGGACGTTGTGGCGGCTCTCCTCTCGGATCATAATAATCATATTGAGTACGACGGATTGGTGGCTGAGGAGCTTCCAGTCTTTAGGGAACAAATAAATACATTCAGTAAATAACATTTAAAGTATATGCCTACCAAACTAACGTTATACTACCTTAGGTTGACAATTTGAAAATTTTCAACCCATATACCCCTACCTATACTTACAGTCACAACTATTCATTTTGTAAGTCAAAGCTCCGACCTACTTTTCCAGATTCATTTAATATGACAAGTGACAGAGAGGGATTCAACAGACAGAAGGAAAATGACAGAAAAGGAGGAACTACTAAGACAGACATGACAAAACAGAGTTTCTAACTTTAATTATGCATGCGGAACAACGGAGTATCACACTGTGTGTGTACATATATAAACAATTACAACATGGTGAGAAGAAAATTGTATATTTTTGCCACGAACACCAATAAAGTGTTTTACATATGTGAATTGTGAATCCTACAACAATAATACTTTGTGGCTCAGTTCGCATAAATATTATATTTAAGCGTGCTACAACATTATAGCCTTTGCGTGTGTAATGCGTATATTGCATAGAAATTATAGAAACATAACACTCAACTTACAATGTGATTGTGTGACTGTAAGTATTGCAATAAAAGGATTTGATTAAAGCACAATAGGAAATACAGGGAGCTATGCATTAGTAGAGGCGAATAATAATTGTATTTCTACTGGTGGCAGGAAAGGGAAAGTAGATGAGAGGGAAATATATGACATTTAATTTTGATCCAACTGTGAATGACAGGAGAATCGGTTGCGTGTGATTCCATTGAAAGGCTTTCTACGCCTTTCTACCAAGAAAATTTAAATAGGAAATGAATTGGGAGAGATTTCCCTCCTAGATAAATGAAGTAGAGAGAGAGAGAGAGTCTAAACTAATTATAGGAACAATTAAAGGGGAATTCGAAATGTAAAATAGTATTAGGAGACAAAAGTAGGGTAGAGAGCCTTCCCTACTAATAATAGAGTCCATACACACTACATGCATTAACTTAGATACGCATTACATCAAGTGACAAAGTGTTAACATGTTTAATACGCACACAGAGTAAAAGTGGTATTAGGTACGCTCAATTACTAATAGAGAAGAGTAGGGACCTGAAATCCTCGTGTCGACTAGAAATCCTAGAAGAGTAGTCTGTCACATCAGGCAAATGCTGCATCTGCATATTAGCATAAGGTTGATATGAAACGTGTCTTGGAAGCGACTGGATCGAAGAAGGTTGCTGATGCTGAAGAAGCTGTTGCTGATGTGGCGTCAGCGTTCCTGAGCGTTGTTGTGGCGTGGGCTGAGCATGAGGGTGGCCACCAGCACCGAACAGTCGCCCACTCTGACTTGCTGAGTGGACAACTTGAGAGCCCGTGGGAGTTCGACCTCGTCCCATGCCCGGGTAAGCATGTGAGAGTGTGTGATGGCCAGGAGCCAGTCCGTAGCTGTGGGGACCATGGCCCATTTGTCCGTGCATGTGGTGACCATTTTCGTCGTTGCTTTCGTCGTAGTTCTCCTCCTCGATGTCTTTTTTGATGACGACCACTGGCGGGTGTTTACTCTCCGGTCGAAGAATCGGCTGTGTTTGCTGGTGAGACACTATGCGCCCTTTCCGCTGTCTTATCGTCAGAACTAGTCGACGAGGAATCGACATTAAAATCACTACATCGTCCAGAGACATATGAGTCACATCCACTAGATTCACAGCCAAGATTTCATCACCCACTCCTAGACACCCGCTGTTGAACACCGCGCTTTCTATAGCTATCCGCGATATGAAAACTCCGTCGTAGCGGTCTAGGCCGTTCCCTTCGCGGATGTAAAGCCCCAGCGTTTGGCCGGGGCGCTTTACTATCTCCACGAAGTGTACTGTGTGAAGACCATCCTAAAATTACAAAATACACAATATTACATAAATACCAAACATTGCATTGTACTCGTGGAATTTCATATGCAAATACATATTATTAAATCTTATTGCATACCTATCTATGCGGGTATTATGTCTAGACTAGACTCATATTATGCAAAAAAACTCTTCATACTTACATACGTAATCAAATGCAAATCTTTTATATTGACTCTTTCATTCTAATATAAATAAAATTATTTTCTCGGAATACCAAATCCCTTGCCCACTCCTAAGCCCATGCCTTTTTGATACAATGCCAACAAACATTTTGGCTCAAGGTTTACAGACGCCCAGCAAAATGCCTTTTTTACTCTACATGAAGCAATACAATCTGAACAAAAAATTATAAATCTAGTGTTATGCAAGAATGCACATAATACACAGAATAGCAGAACATGACATAATGGAAATATACTATTAGCTAAACAATTTCACAACAATATAATTTCTTGCGTCACATCACATAACGTTATTTATGCCACAATCTGTTTAAAATTGTCATTAAAAGGAAGTAATTAGCCTACAGATACAATAGGTTGGAAACTTTTATATTACTTGACTATGAGAAATATTTTACATTGTGAGCTAGTGTCTAAAATCTCTTTAAATCCCCCAAATCCCACTGAACTAGAAAACATCCCTAGCTATGCATATTAGAAATGTAGATAGTAGATATATTTAGATTAAGGTTGATCTTGAATGATTTACCTGCATGGATATAAACCTCCGGACAGTCTCTTGTACAGGGCGGGAGAAATGGCGAGGATCAAGCATCCGAACAAGCATCTCACCCCGTCGCTCAACAGCTCCCAACGCGGCGGCTGTCGTGGCGTCATGGTCATTCTCCACCGATTCCAATTGTCGGAAAATCTCTGTAGAGATTCCGCTAACCTGCTTGACAAAATAAATGACATCAACTACAGTTTAGTACGGTACTGATTAATGATTAGGTTAGACTTATACTTAGCTTCCATTAATCGGAAAGTCTATTTTAAGCCTACTAAATTCATTTTTAGGTAAACCCAAGGTAAACCCAATAAAAATTTTATATTCACCATTGCTCATTACATTAATGAGTGCATTGACGAAATTGGAATTTTAATAGAATATGCGTCATCTTGAGTAAAGTAATGGAATTCAATAATATTGTATCAAATAAACCAGCAGATGATAATGTTTTTATTTAGTTTGATTCTTTGACAGTTTGTATTGGGCAGATACAAATATAGTTTGTGTATCATTTTTCGGTAAAACCAATAAAAATGTATATAAAAAGGATTATACTAATATGTATTAGTGGCTATTGACGCAATACGCAATTGTCAAGGTATAAAACGACTGCGTCATTTTAAATAAAATATGAGAAATTGTTGTGTAACAAAAGTAGAGTGATTTCCGGGAAATCAAATGGAATCTGTCGGCAAACCGCAAGCGATGGTAGGGGTAATATAAGTTGTGATAGTGGTGTAATAACATTAGTCGTTTGAACTGTCTGGTAAAATATCTACGTAGGTAAAATAAAATTGGATGATAGGACATTGGAAAGGAAGAATATCATATTTCGAATTACTTTAGTACACAAACTTTGGTTGGTTGTCGAGAGAAAGTAGATTGAACTCAATTTTCTCAATAATAGAGATATCCTGTATTACATTCTATCTCAGTCAGCAAAGCAATAATGCAAAGACTGAGCTGAAGTTAAAGCACATTACAGATTTACATACGTTTACGATATGATATCGGATGGATGGGATATTTTATAAACATTGAAGGTAGAGCTAAGTATATCTGCTATACCTACTTTGATCATGTTGTAAAAGATAGCTGTCTGTATTATTCATGTGGGTATGCAACATTAAGAAGACTTTGTGTTGCAGTTATAGCATAAAGTACGATCTGATATACAAGTGATACTCTATCTAAGCTCATGACTTTGTTAGTTTCATATAAAATATAAATTGAAGGGGTAGCTATGTGTATCTCTATAGTTCAGCATAGATTTTAACAATCCTAGTAAGAAGTTCTTATATTAAATATGTTGACGGATAAAGTAACATCAATAGGGATAGGGACGATAGCTCGAACAGGAAAAAAGATAAGTATGCAGATCATATTACTTTGCAAAATGCTCATTGCATGTTCGCGACTATATAAGTATATGCAGAGGATAGTGCGGGTAGGTGCACTCTGTGAATGTTAAAACATGGAGCATAATACCCATTATATGTACCAGGTATTATGTACATGAACAGAACATTAAAGATACACAGAATACACGGAGATCTGGAACAGAGCTTAAGTATGAAGGCCCGTGCATTATGATTACTACTCCTCATAAATTCTGCAAATACGGGTAGACAGGGATTTTAGAAACCGAATCGCATTTACCTTTTCCATAGACCCGCAGTTTTATTTTCAGACTTCCAATCTCTTTTCCTGTCTTCCCCTAATGCAATCAAGAAGCGTGGCGTTGTGAAACATTTCTTAAGTACTAAAACAAACTGACTTCCTTAACTCGCTTTGTTTCACTAATAAAATTCTATTTTCTATTGATAGTTTCAGTTTACCTTTCACACTTCATTTCCTACGACACTTAATTTACTAGTTTTTAAGCAAAAAATAACTGGATTCTGTAGACATTAGATAGTAGCCCTAGAATGTGATCAATTTTTTTTGCATCTCTCGAAAGATAAAGGCTTAAGATTTTATTATGATTTGGTCTTCAATAATCCATCAGTTTCTCCAAAGTTAAATTGCTTTAGACATGGACAAAAAATGGAATCTAAAATTTGAATGGAAGAGACTGCAGTGAAGAGAGATGTTAACGATTGCAAAGAAAACTACTGAAACGAAAAGGAGGAGTTTAGATTAACACAGGAAAACTAATGAGAAAAACGTAGTGAAAGAGAATGATAAGTCATAAAATAAAATAGGCGGAACAAGGCAAACATGGAATGTCAATTGCTAGGAAATTGAGACTTTGTCAGACAAAACGTAATAAGTCTCTACGAAAGTTTAGAGTTTCATTGTCTTTTGAGTCTTTGGGGTTTTAACTTTTTGTAGAGAAAGAGCATTCTGAACTGTAGGGAACTAGGAACTAACTCTGTTGCTCTTCTTCCCTCATTGCAATTAAACGTCAAGTTGTCGAGAAGGTTCCCGACTTGTTTTGGTAGCTAATTAGCTACTTAGAAACTAGGAGGTCGTAGATCACATGTCTCATTCATTTGTAACGAGCAATTAAAGAGTAACGTAGATGATATGATTTCTATTTTACAATTTGTCTTTGAATCAAGGTTGTAATTACCACTGCATTGAAATCCCTTGCCCACTTACATCCCACTATTAAGAGAAAAAGAAGAAGATAGCACAAAAGAGTGCACCATTACTACAAGATTGCAAAAAAGTGTCTAAACTCAAGCAGCGTCTGAGTGTATAAGTTTAAAGAGAACGGGATCTCTGTACAGTAAATATTAAATAAACTTGCTTTTATAGAGATAAAGTAGAGTAGTACGGTCGAGGGATGGAAAAGAAAGGAAACTTAAAGTAAAGAAAACACAAAGCGTGATTATTTATGCATAGAAATGTACGGAGAGCAATCAGATGCAAACTACTTAGTACATAACAACATGATATTATATACAAACTACTCCCTACAACATTACAAGTCATCTGGAACATTAGATTACGTTGTGAAAGTAAAGTTACAACTGTGCATACAGATATAGCACAAACGTTTCACAATGCAACGTTACTATTGCATTTCCTACATGGAAATGAAAACTACAACTCAGTGCTAGCTACTACATCCATATCCATTACGAATACATATGTACTACGAACAATGAAATTCTAATATAAACTCCTTATGTACAATACACACTTTTATACACTACTTCACCATTTACTACTCTCTTACACAAAATACATATCAGAACTCTATACCATAAGGAACTAAGGATATAGAAACAGAAATTCCTCAGAGAATCTCTGTAATATATAGAGTTTTCTATAGTTTAGAGGTATAAAGGGAATTGCAGAACACAAACTTGAGCAGAAGCAAGATCAGTTCATCTGTGAGCCCAGCTCGAGTCTTTGGAGGGACGAAATGCCATGCAAGTCATGAAACACCATATCTAACACACTTACATGATGCAAAGATATCCTATCTTGGAAACTATTTTTCCTGTTTACGTGTTCGCTATTGCATAGTAAAAATATAGGGACTTGCTATCACGCTATGAATAGCCATAATAGCACTACCTACAATTTTAAATTCGAAATTCCTGTTGGCAAGTATACTATAGTACATTTAGGATATTATAATAATAATATAGGGTACAAACGTCGATTTCCCCCGGTTTGATTTCGTCTCCCCTTATATGCACTACTGTCAGTGCAATGAATAGGCCACATAAACTACAAAGTTGAATTCTGAAAGAAGAAAGTAAAAGAAAGTAGAAACGGACGCAGTAAAGTAAAATATCTGTAAAGTAAACGAGGAATCGAATTCAACAGACACAGAGTAGACATTACCACTATTACAGTTCATATTCTCCTATCGCTTCTCAAATACTTGTCAGTAGATACTAGATAGATACCTATATACACTACCAGAGAAAACTGGAGAAATTCCGCTCAACTTCTATTCTCTTCTCATTCCATTTCCCTATTTCCATTTCCTTCCCTGCTCTTCTGTCCTGACTTGGTTTGTTCCCTGCCTGCCGAGCTCTCCTACTCATTTCGCTTTGTTCCTTTACTGTACATACACACTGCCATATACATGCAGTGCAGTCCTACTCTAAATCTATACGAGATCCATACACATATATGTACGAGCTATGTGAATGTCCTTTCCAGTCTATTCTCTTTTACTATTTCGGGTTCTTTCTCCTGTTCCTCGTCAAGATATCGATTTGCTATTCCATTATTCTACACACACAATCTAATGCTATATATACGAAACATACAAATGTACATGTAACTCTATACATACACAGTATTGTCACTATTCTGCTCACTTGTCCTCAAACTATCTACAAAAATACCAATACTTATTAATGCTACAGGGTCAGTCACAGTAACTAACGTCACGTTTCTTGTTATTTCCAATTTTGCGGTACAAGGCAAACACTTTGTGTAAATATCTTTACAGTTAACATACTGCCTATTTTGCAACACATAATCAATAAATGAAAAGTAGTCAAAAGAAGGATCAAATCAAATTAGATTTTAACGAAAATGAATCTAATTCAATATTCCTTTGAATGCTCTGATTTAAACGATAAACTAAATCAAGTTGTGAAAATTACACTCTTGAAACTTGAGACTGCTACCGTCATAAATCTTTTTAATCATTCCTAAATCGTCATCGATTACATAGATTTAAATTAACCGAAAAGAATTTTCATTGCGCATGTGCAGACGTAGTATTCCTTAGCTCAATCTAATTTACTGAGTAACAAGATTGCCTATACCAAAAGGATCTGTATAGTTTAAGTTTCAGCAGATACTAGATTGGAGCAATATTATTTTTATAGATACCCCAATTGCACAGATAAACAGATTTAAATAAACACATTATTCTATACACTGTATTACAATATCGAACTGAAATTATCAACTGAGTCAGCTTCTAGGTACCAAAAACAACGTGTGTAATTACCACTCCACACATGCGAGGAAAGTACAAGTAAAAAGGGGAATAATGACCTACTCTTAAATATCAATAATGGCTTAATTTAACAAGGAAAAAATTCCTGGAATGATAGGGATATGGTATCATTAGAGAGGGAAGTCGAAAGCGATAGTATTTACTGCAAGGAATAAGTACACGAATGCAATGTTCTACTAGTAAAATAACAGTAACGAGAATGAACAGAATAAAACATTATTTTGGAATGCATTGCAGCAATATTGTTTTTCGTGGATTAGCCTATTGTGATAGGACAACATGGAGGAAGTGCTAGAGAAAGTAGAGCGGACATGTCTTGCCAATATACTTTAGGTTGAGTTACGTTTCCCTATTTATTTGACAATCCCTTAGTAGTTTGCTAAGACATGAAAAGGCATAACTGAACATAACAGAGCATCGCATCAGATACAAGAACTGAGAGTCAAGTTGACTCGGGTTGTTTTTACGTATCGACTCTGCTTTGAACATGGACAAGAAACAGAAGAGAATGAATAGGAGACGATTCAATTTAACTACTTAGCAAAGCCAGTTTAGACTGCTTTCATTTCCTCCTATCTCTATATCAGTATTAACCCTTGCCTTTTTCTGCCCTTATTTCTTAGCTGGAGAATGCAGCAAGGAAAGTAGGCTGGCTCCTTGGCTACATCTCCAGTCTTTCTGCCCAACTTCCTTATAAATTGCTTTCCTCAAAGATAATAAATGTACTTTACTACATATCTTCTGTAGTGTACTAGTATAAACACATATTACAAATACAGAGTGAAGAAAGCATATAATTCTTGTTATTTGGTTTGGCCCTGTTTATACGGATTCCTTCCTTTCCTCAGCATCTGACTTACTCATCTTTAGTTGCATTGCTACAGCCCATTGCATTTCATGACTCTTGCTTCATTCCTTCTCTGTCTACTCTCACCAATCAGAAAATTGCGACGCTCGTAGAATATGAGTTTTATCTACAATATCTTCTTACTGAAACTCATTATCTTGAGTGATATTACCTTTGTTGCACTACAAATTTCCATTAAATTAATTTACAAACTATGCAAACTACGTGCAAACAAAAATCTTAAATCTTCTGAACCATAACCAAAATTTTACTAACTTAATACAATAAATTTCTAGGTCTTAAAAACGTATAGGTACATGAAAAACGTATAGATATATGAAACTACCTGTTACCACAGACTTGAGAACATGTTATGACAAAATGAAAAGCTACATCGGATGTAATTACTTGGATGGTTTTTAATCGCATTAAATCAGTCTGGAAAAGCCTGGGAGAGGTTTATGGTTTATGTCCAACTGTTTCCTATTGTAGTACTTATGCACGAGTGTGTATACTTAACTATGAGTAAACAACAGACGGGAATATCCTGCCAAATGTAAACCGCAGTGCTAAAGTCTCTCCAGAATTCTCTCTGTTGTGCCTAGAGTGAAATGATGCTCTTGGAAAAAGATTCTCTTAAATTCAATAGAGTTCTTGCGAGGATACTGGCCATGTCGACTCAGCAAAGTCAAGTCAAGCTTACAATAAATACTATTAGCCAACCCACGACGATGAGAACTACCCAACTACATGCCCTCCACGAGGCAAGGCAAATGTCATGTACGAGATAGCAGAAGGTGCTTTGCTTACAAGATACAACAGACTAAATACACCTATTGTGTCTATCTTTGTCTTCTCCTCTAAGTGCTCCTCCAAATCACTGTACAATAAATACAAGAGTATCAAGACAGACTCAAATGAACGTAGCTCAGCTTCTGCTTACAACAATATAAGCTCTAAGTGAAGAGAGCCGTGAGCTGACGATGAGAACAGACTTGAATTTCAAAGAGACAACCAGAGAGATGCTTTCAAAGCAGAATTATATTTATTCCCACTGTGTGTGTGAGCATCCCTACTCTACGATTTACTGCAGCTATACACACATAGACAACATTCAAACAAGACGACAACTCCAACAGAATTGGTCAGAGACATGCACATCCAACTACGACTCAAGACGACCAGCAGACACAATACATTACACTAGCGTAGAGACCAGCTACTGGAAATATACCAAGTCAACCAGAAAATGCGAGCATCCCACCCTCCCTACCATCTATTCAATACCATCTTACTCTATTTTCTATTTATTTTGACATTGCACAGTTGCCAGAACTATTAAATACATTACAGCTTTTCACAACTCCTTTCTTGTACAAATTCAATCGCTGCATCCACACAATACTTCCAACCCAGCTTCTATAATGTCTTGTGCAATCATTGTCCTAACACTCTAACCAAATTACAACAAACAAAAATCGATTAATGGTTAGTGAACATGTACTTTCTCAAATGTGAACCGCAAGGCAAGTGGACATATCCGAGGATATCTCCGAGAAAAAACATAAGTCAGTTTGGCAAAGGATAAGCTTTTCTCTCAATAGGAGACTGGTAAAAAAACAGGTTGGAAAATAGTTGCCTTCGAAAATGGTGCTTCCATTCCAAATGGCGAAAATGTCATTTTAAATTGCGATGTCACTATTTTCAAATGAAGATAATCCATTTTTGTAAATTTAGCAACAGGAATTCATTGTCTCCGAAAATCAATTTATCATCAGCATGATCGCTCTTGCAATACAAGTTTTTAAATCACCTGCACGTAAAACTGTTAGAATATCATTTCTATTGGTTAGTTACTTAAACATAATATTGTAAAGGTAGAGTCAAAATACATTAAGTATACAGAAAATAGAGCAGATTGAAAAGTCAGTTCCGTAACTGTATATTAAATTAAACGAAATCAATCTTGTTGTAGGAAGAACTGAAATTAAGATAAGTAAATGTGAAATCGACGGAGGCTGTAGGGCAGAAGGAGTTTACCATTAGTCTGTGTCTATACATACAGCCTCGCGAAAGTGCAGTATGCAACCATAATGGAGGAAAGTAATTTTTATCCTTCAATACGACCTTATGATACTATATCACTCTTTATGGTTTCAGATTCAGAGCACCAATCTTTCACATCTGTGAAATTAAATTGAAAATCATAATAGAAAACTTGTAGCATTAAGTTCTTAATTCTCATCAAAAGGGACGTTATTTACATTTGATTTTAGATAGTGCATCCGTTCCAGAATTAATTGTGGACGTAAGATATACATTATAATGGGTATCTTTTAGATTACAACTTGTGGTTTATTTCAGAGTTTTAGAATACTATTTAGGAATTTTGTAACTTTTCCGGACATGGTAAACGATATTATTCTTAATAATTAATAACATTGCACATTTCAGCACAGAAGTGTGGTAATGTATTATTTGAAGATAGAAAGGTAATTGGAGGACATACTTTTCGGAAGTCCGGTTGAAGGACCATGGGTGGTAGCTCTCTGCCGCCACCTCGACCCGCCGCTCCCGGTGGCAATGTAGAGGCGAGCTGTCCGAGTTGAAGACGTCTTGGACTCGCAGCCGGCTCTGCGTTTGGTGGAATGTCCCTACCTTGATCCTGTTAAAAAGAGAAAATCGAATTAGAACAGAAAATCACATGAGCAAGACAAAATTCAATATCATCAGCATCACACTGGCGCATTGGGATTTGGAGCCGATGTTTCTCCTTTGCACAGAGCTCAATAATTTTCACTGGTTTTTATGTGCATTATATAAAAGTTAGAAGGCGAAGCATGTAAAATGTCCCAAGAGCTAAAGCAGAATAGGGAAAACTGTAAGATTAAATTACTTTTTTGGCATTTCTACTGCTGCGAAATCGTGAGAAGAAGCAAACTCCAGAGCCGCACTGAGATTTAGGCAAATCGTAAGTCTCACACATTCATCAATTGATTCCAGGATCTCGCACAATCTCATTAGCAACACACAACAGTCAAAAATATTGACAGACAGACAAGAACAATAGAGACTGTGTGGAGTCAGAAGTTAGAAGAATGCAGACACTCTTAATCTTTTTTGAGTGAGTGAACTTTCTCCGGAGAGAAAGTGGCGTAATTTCGCTTTTGTTTATAAGAATGTAGTGTAAGTAGCCATGTTTGAAATTTGAATATATTCACTTATATTTATGATTGTATGTAACTGTACGAGATTTGCCAAGAATTTATTAGCTACCTCCTAGGATCATAAAGAGTGGTAAATAATACTGCAGTAGTAGTAGTGGTGATGTAGTTAGAGGTTCCAAGATGCTCCAGTCAGAGATTGATCAACTATAGGCCTATTGTGTTTCTTTATTTATTCATTTATCTCGTGCTCATGTCACATTCAATTCAACTCGTTGACTTGACTCTCGTAGCCTCTCTGTACTTATTGCTATTACTTATTGCATTCGCACTCTTTTAACTCCACGACAATTCCTATCGCCCAGTTTAACTTTACGCACATAAATCCTGAGGCGAGGTTGGGAGTAAGACGAGAGATTTTTCTTGGCAGAGTGTGAATGTGACTGGAAATATGGTGCAGGTCTGGGCCCCAAGCGAGATTTCCCTTTGGACTTGGATGAGCAATACAATTTGATATGGTGCTCTAGAACTACGTTGTTAGGCACAGAAAACCGGAAACAGTGTGCACTGTTGAAATAATTTCGCTGTTCGGGTGCAATCCGGAGTCTAGATATGACTCTTATATTTGGTTTCCAACGGGAATTGCCCATAGTCAACCAACTGTATAATTCTGTTAAAAGTCAATTGGATTCTCTCTTCCTTCTGTCTCTCCTACTCCTTATAGTTACGACAAACTCTACAGAGGAATTCACTTTTTCATTCAAATCCTCGATATAGCCTACAACTATTTAATTATTCCCGTGTCCTCCCTTAAATATTTCACTAATCAAAACGCATTCTCTTCTCTTTAGCTCAACCTTCGGAATTTCTTCGTCTTAACTATGCACCAACCTCCGTATACACTTGTAACTACTATACATACTATAACAGCTGATATACATTATCGAACGTGTTATTCAACGGAAGAAAACTATATTTTTATTAATGCATTCTGGAACTAGTACTATGCACGTAGTACAACATTTATCTCTATCTTTATTCTGGAGTAACATCGCTTATCTCCTACATTTTAATGGTCTTACGAGTGCTTCTTGTAAGTAATGTACTCTGCAAGTGTATTTGTCAAGTATTCTGCACGTGAGAGCTGTCCTCTCACCTTTACCATTAAGCAAACAACATGAATGACAGACTAGCACAGTGTCTATATTCTAAGTAGTACCTCCTGGAGATACAACTACATTCGCCAACTAATCTTCCCACATTATCCTTGCAGACAGGAACTTAGGTAACTTATTATGTCACAGGATTCATCTTACAAGGAGCACTAATGAAATTTTCTTCATTTTCCCAATGAAAATATTATCACATCACAAAACCAAATATTCAGCACTTAAATCAACAAAAGTATACGTGTGCAGACGTGTAGATCAACCTTTGTACAAGAAAATATAGCCCAAATAAAGTCTCTATAGTCTAGACACTTACAGTGTGATGATGTGAATGCAATTAAATAATATTTAGAAATTTCGGCCGCACCCAGAGAAAAGCTATTGTACGAGTGTGTAAGAATAGAAGAATGGAGAAAGTTATATTCGCCTGAACTGGTCCGGTTAACTTCGTTCACTGGCTCCGAGTGCAGTGCATACCTCAAGAGAACTAGTACGAGCTACGAGTGCAACTATTTTCTTTCTTTTCTTACTTGAGAGTGAGAGAGGAGCAGCGAGGAAGCAGGGAGGCTTTGAAGTCGTCGTCCTAGCACAACCAGTCTAGTCCTCCACTCTACTCAATGTAACGTAAGTACAGTACGTAACGGCTGGATGTTCGGAGAATGGAACGGCATGGAAGTCAGCCGTCGGAGTAAGTAGGAGTAGTCAACTCAGAGTCCTCACATCCCTCCGTGTCTACAAGTACAGGATACCCGCCGAGACAAATACTCTCTTCTTCCACTATACTACAACTTTCGACGAGTAAATGCCGAGCTAATGTCGCTCCTTCTATCTATTTCACCAAACTTACAACTTCTGTCCACGAATCTTGGCTTCACTTTCACTTCCCCGTCACATCACATCACATACAAACTCAAACTATCTTTTCCTCTACTATTAACACCACTCTCTTCACGATTTAGCTACTTTTCTTCCCACTCACAATCAATGTCTTAAAACCAACAAAAATCTTTAAGACTCTTCTTGTCACATTTTCTTAAGAACAAAATGACTGCAGCTAAACCTAATTTGTATCTTGATGTTTAAGAAATATAAATACAAATTACAAGATCGACCTGATGGTTAATTAATACTTTAGTCAATATGCTGGACACAATCTAATTTGTAAAGTAAATACTTTTCTTGTCACATTTTCTTTAACACACCAAGAATCTTATATGTTTGAGTAAATACAAATAAAGTATCGCTGTGATGTAATGGTTAATTTATCCCGGGTAAAACTAGTGTCATTAGTCAATATACTAGACACAGTGTGATTTGTAACTGTAAATACTTGAGGATGTTGATGGTAAGTAGTAAAATATCTGCAGCTATTAAGAAGACTTGATCTAATGGTATTTAACGTGACTCATTAGTCGAATAAGAAAACCAAAGTAGTTTTTGTCTTTGGAGGAAAAACCGTTATAATTAGAAAAAGGAGTTTGTGTATAAAGTTTTTCACTTATATGGGAGAATGTGTATCGTTAGTTTTGTATTATGTGTAGTTACTCTGAGAGTGACATACACAGAGGGTTTAGTATATTATGTATGTCAGAAAATTGGATTGAGGAGAGAAAGAGAATTCAACAGAATTGAAGAAGAGAGAAGTGATTAAATTAAACAGAAGCTGCCAGAGAGAAGAGAAAGGAAAGAAATGGCTTTCTCTTCCACACTCTAGTTACTAATGAGAGTTCTCAAGAAATGGAGTGGAGTGGGTATAATATCTAGATATGTATGTGTGTGTAACTCGCTTTAAAACAACAAAATGTAGGAAATGGATGACAAAACATGGGAGGGAAGCCACGAATAGCGTTTTCTACACAAATTTAAATTGAGTTGAGTAAGGCTTTGAATGAAGAAAGAGCAATGTGAATGTTATGTAAGCATTACGTGCACCAAAAGTAAACTTAAATCGCACACTACACACGCAGACTGCTCAAAATAAACGAATATCTGTACCCGTGCACATAATTCTATCCACTGTAACTAATTACGCGGTTTTACTCCATTTATAAGTACACGGAGTAACTCTATACTTCCTCCCTCATGGAAAATAGAAAGAAATATGCAAAGAAAACATCCACACTCACTCGAATACATGACTAAGTGTTCTGTTCACAGAAAAAGAGAGATTGCTTTCCCCTCATTTTTAAACCTACACTGCACTTCAAATTCGATAGCGACATAGGACCAGCTTGCTACGGGCAAACCACTATACAATCCAAAATGTTACACGCATACATATATACCACTTACATACATACATTTCGCCGGGAAAACGAAAAGTACCCTGCTGCCTCACAAACGTGCGTTTACGTTTCCTATGTACATATATAACAAATATATTTGTATATCAACCAAACAAGCTAGCAATTTTCCAAAACGCTCCTAGTTTCTATATACCTCTATATATAGTATCCCCAGTGTCTTTATATAGTGTTTGTATGAATTGTAGTATTATGTCGTATTTTGTGGAGCGGAGCATTATCCCTCACAGCAGTGAGTAGTGAAGCCTGGCAGGTTCTCTATTCTGCTCTGACTGATGTTGCATTCGGATTCTGTTGTTTTCCCTATATCTTCATATTATTTTATGCTGTACACAGACCTTATAAATATACGGTTACATTCATAGCGTACGCATAAGTTGAGTCCTAGGATTCTCCCGTGAGTAATATATAGAATATATAGTCAAGTGTCTACAATGTCTAGACAGTGTAGATATCCATAGAAAGTACAATGGAGAGAACATCCAGTTGAGCTCATACGTGAAAATACGACTGTTTGCTGCGTAGTCCCAGCAGTTTCTCCATGCAGCTCCAGCTAGCAATGTTCAAGCTGTGGCTCCATCAGCATGCTTTTACTTAGGCTACTACTTACTACTATATTTGGCTAAAGAAAAGAAAGGAAACCGAACCGGGAGCGGTGCACTCTTAGCGGCGGACCACCACAAGAACCCGAACCAAGATAACACTACCTAGGATATATACACGAAATATTATACCATCCATTACGATATAGGTGCTATGTATACGCAAGCAAGAACGTGTTTCAACGTAGTAGTAACGGAACACGAGCTCAATACGGTGAATGTGCATGAGTTGCTTTGCTTGGGGGATGTTGCCATTTCAGCCGGATCCTGGAATCAACTGTACACTATCTGTCTCCTGATGTGGATATGCTCTATATGATGCTATATTACGGATCAGAACTCATTCTGTGAGAGGGTGGCTGTGCTGGAGACACTAAACCGGCGCAGCCAACCTGAAACTTTCTACAGGGTCATAACTATTTCATTTTTAAGTGGATTTCCTAATTCTTTTTAATCTTTCCAGACATATATTTTCTTTGAGAAAAGTTAATGTCTAATAATACAACAGAGGGAAAGTTATGTTTCCAAAATTCCTACATTTATTTATAACTTAATACAACTTACTACTCTTTATACATTGCTACTCCTACTACTATGTGCATACATGTAATAGGATCTTATAGGAATTTGATGCAAAGAATTTTGTTTGATGTTTTGTTAGCTATGAGAGTTGATATATTGTGAGTTTGACTATAAAATGCAATTACTCACCCCGTCATATCATGTCATATCAGAACGAGATGCTTGATAACAAATAGAACAGAACATTAGTCACACAACAACAACATTAATACGGCAGTTGTCTGGAAATGTATAGAAGCCAGTCGAATATATCTTATTATTTTCCTACCCTGAACAGTTAGATACTAGATAGAAGATACTTTTATAAGTATATTATAGGATACTATATAAACTAGATAATGTTGTAAGGTTATAGTTAGTAGGTGTAGTATTAATCTTGAAATAGTACTTGACGTGTGCATTCACTTTAGCCGGGACTTTGCTTCCTATTTCCTATATCTATCTGTCTTTCGGTCGACTTTCAGTGGCACTGCCTGGTTTCCTCCTATCTCTCTAGCTATCTCTTTCTTTACTACTTTGCACTACAAATGTTTTCTGCTCAGTGCTTCGTTAAAGTTTGCACTTATGTACAATCTACCTGCTCCGTGCTACACATCGCATTACACGACACGATAGAGCCCAACTAAACATGAGGCAATAAACCAATTCTTACGTGGAAAGTGCACGTACAGATATCTACATACGAGTTATGTCTTTATATCATTGAAAGGATCTACTTAGCATTAGTCTGCATGAATGTGTCTATAGAACGAGTTGTAGAAAGGACGACCTTAAGAGAATATCCGTGTTCTTCTCCATCCCTAAGTACTGTTGTCGTTCAATGAGACAGAAAGAGGGCAGCTTTAAATTCTGAATGCACTTGTAATTGGAAAAGCTTTAAAAATTGATCTCTTTTTAACCTTATCTGATATATCTACTTGCCCTATGGCTCAGTCCATTACCACTAGATCTGCTTAGTTCCCTATTATTGACACTTATTTGCTGCAACCTGCAACACAAGTTCGAGATGGACTACACTCAGTAGTTTAGCCTAGCACCACAAACATGCAGTATGATCCAATAGGTAGTTGACACTGCACTTTCTCTTTCTCTGTGATAACTCCATATGAAAATTTTCCCACTTTCACCACACCAAAATACGTTCGAGTTGATTAAAATTTTGTTGAAAGCACCGGTAAAACTTTTATATGTAGTAAGCATAAGTAAAGTGAAAGTACTTTGCCAAGTACCTTTTGGATCGTAAGGTAGACATTGCAAATTTTCCAAACTTTCACCACATCTCGACCACATAAAAATTTCCGTCGAGTTAATTACAATTTTGGTGAAAGTGAAAGTTGCATATGGAGTTGGCATATGGAAAGTGAAAGTACTGTGTCAACTACCTTTTGGATCGTACTGTAGACATTGCTTCCACATTGTTTAAAGTGTTGCTGAAGAACATAAAGATTGAATTACTGGACTGGAGACTACCTTTCTTACGAATATCTGTTTTATAGTGTGCAGTATCAAGAACAAATAGATCAATTGATGCCCTTAGAATGGAAAATACGAGGAAAAGCACGACTTGCTTTTCTACAATCCTTTTAAGTGGCTCCAACCGTCGATGTCTCCTCAACATCTCAACAGGAAAGGTTCTTGCACTCTCCTACGTTTCCAACGCAGTATTCTTTCGTTCAGCAGCCTGGAAATTTTAACAAATCTAAGCAACTATCATCTATACTACCTCTTCACTCTCATACAATGTAAAAAACTCAAATAAATACTAAAAAGCATTACGCTTTTTTCAGATGCTTGTTAGTTCGAGTATCACTCGTCGCTTACAGGATATACACTTTATTATCTATAATAGCCTCACTACTCGCACCAACATTTTTTGCGGACTGTTACTACAATAAAGTACAAGCCTGGCATCAAAGCTGCAGATGACATTACTTATGGGATACAAATGGTACTTATAAAAATACCTACGTGGAAACGACGTATCAATCTGAGTACACTATTACTGAATCCACATTTCATCCACACACTATAGTGGATATTTAAAATGTTATTATGACAAGTAAATTAATACCTATGTCTACAATCTACTAAGTATGCATATTGGAAATACGAAAATTAAATACAAATAACATCTTAATTAGTAAATTGGTAAGTTATTGTAAGATTACTTCTATATATAAGGGACAATCAATTTTCGCGTGCTGAATGACTGCCCCCTTTCTTAACAGCATTGTGGTAAATTAATCCAAAGTATTGTTCAGGAAACTTTACTTTACTTCAAAGGTAATTAATGAAATGATAAAATTCTCGGAAAAGGATACGCAGAAAGCCAGAACGTACCTTTTGGTACTTACAGGTACTAAAAAATGTTTCCTATGTTGTATGTATCTTTGGATGATGTAACCAAAATGCAATGCATAAGTCCACTTCACCTTCACCCCTACCACCGCGAAGGGGAAAGTTATAAATATTCTCCGATTTCATGCTGTGGTAAGGCTAGTAATTTACAAGTGTAATCTTGTGACAATTAAGAGAAAATGCCTAAATGAATTTATCTAATTGGCAATTTAAGATGAATAATATTCATACAAATAAGATAAACACATTTGCTTTGACTAAATACATGGTCCAGAATATTTCGATGGTGGAATAGTGCAGAAGGTGGTAAGAGAAAGTATAACTGGTTTGAAAACCAGATGAATCGATGAATTTGCTCAGGTCGAAGACACATTTGCCATATCTTATCTGAAAGGAGAGGTATGAGGACAAAGAGCAGGGAAAGTGCATAGATCGGAAGAGCTAGCTACTAGGATAGCATATTAAACATCATAACCGTAGAATGTAATAATGCCCTTTACTCAGGCACTTTCCCTCTCTCATGCTTCAGTTAATGCCACAGGACATCCATATTCTTTTGGCGACACGGCAATAACTGCCAAAACTCTAGGCATTTTCCTTAAATACTGCAATCTAATAGAACATGGTCTCTTTAACGAAATTTTAGTACAAAGACATAACGGCCAAAGGCAAAATACAACTCTATACTACATTTAATAGATTGATAAATGTAAAAGTTAGCGTGCCTTATGTGCGTAAAAGGACGAGCTAGAATCTTTCTCCTGTTTCTTTTTACTGCACTTATAATGCACACTACAAGTACTGTGGATCTACCTACAATTAATAAGACTACATAAGTTGCGTGCAAATATCTAATAGTACATGTAGTAAAGGAGCATCTCTTGACTTTACACCGAAAATAAGAACTTCTATAGCACTTATGGTGAAGCATCTTCAATTTCTATTGCCAGGCTTGACTCTTTTGACTTTCCACTATACTTTCCTCAACTTGACCAAACTAAGATAGGGGAAATGAGCAAAGCAAGAGAATGCGGAGAAGAAATCCATAAAAATCCCAGTCAGCACGCGTGACATGTTAACGTGAACTTGAGGGTGAGGTGAATAACGAATGCTTCAAAAAGCGAAATGTAGTATATAGCACTCATGGTAGGCAACACCATTCTTTACTATTAACCAGCAACCAACAGCATAATACAAATTTACCTTCTAAGGAGAGGGATAACTTATAGCACATGAAACCTACAAAACCAATTTAAAAGAAGCACAATAACATTTCTAATATTTCTTCCATGCATTTTGCTTTACTTTATAGTCCACTTTAACAGTCATGGCATCCACATTTTTTCCTAAGGTTTAAAACAACTTTACCACAGGAATGACGACTGCTGTTTCCTCTGCCCTTGAATTTTGTCATGAAACTCAAAATTAACACCATCCCCATTCCTACTTCATTTATGATATTAATATTTTCCTACACCAGATAAATCAATATACCAGCTTCATTAGTACCGGACAAAAGTATCTCGAGAAAGACTGTATTACTAATGCTGTTACCACTTCATCACTAAAGTTGGTAAACTCCAGAAATGACTACAAAAATGCACTCTACATACCTATCGATTTTTCATCGAATCAATTCATTGAAATTCGTGATTGCGGTTCCTCGCGACATTTCGTTTGTAAGTGTATTTGAATTATCATTTCATTACTAATAGATCATTTTCCTTGGTCCTTTAACATAATAATATTATATCAAATTGAATGTATTAAAAAATGCCTTAGCCAAATAATTTACACATTCATTAAGGATTATGAAGGTAGAAAATATGAATTTATTTATTGTGAAGTGAGAAGGTGAAAAGACGGTCGGTTATGATAAAAGAGGATTTGCTAAGATAATATTGGGCTTGGAGTTGACATAGACATGACATGACTCTGGTTGAGTGAAGATGTAAGATTGGGACATGAAATGCATGTTGTTTGCCAACAATCCTATCCTAAGTAAAGAGGAATGTCTAGGAAGCATGTCATCTTTGCTTTTCGTCTTTTCGTCCAAACACATTTTGGTTCCCCCAAGTCAAAGGAAAACTGAAGGCAGTCGCAACTATGTTACTTACAACAGTTGACTATTAGTGCACAGTAGTGCGGTTTTCGGGTTGGTGAGTCCTGTTAACTCCAACTTGGGTTTTAACTTGAGTCTCAGCAGCCTCTCAATTCTGTTTTCGTCTGAGTTGATATAAATAGAGATGGCTTTACTTGTGATAAGTCGATATGTACCGTTGCATTTGTGGTGGTGGTAATTGCATACATGTACTAAAGCTCAACAAAACAGTATTATTCCATTTTCTGCTCGTATATGTCTGTACATTGGCGGTAGGATTCTCGATGCGTACTATTACAATGTCCACGGTTCATAGGATACGCCAGAGAAATTGCAGACGTGTTACGAAAGGCAATGTGAATGGATAAAAAAGAAAGTGAAGCCAATAAAATGTCCTTTTAGATTATTTCCTCACTTTCGGAAAGAGAGACGGATGACCGAAATGAAAGGCTGAGCTTACTCAAATATTTATCATTTTACCTCCTAGTTTCCGGTTCCCTTGTCAGCTAAGACCACTCAGACAACTCCAAATAGCAACTATAACTTTTACATGCACTATTAAATACCCTTATATACTCCATACAGATACACATGTCTGTAAAACACTGCTTAATGCCCTAACACACCAGAATTCAATATTACTCAATGTACCCAACTACAATACTCGAATCCACTATAGCCACCTTCAGCGAATAACATTTTGTTGCAATAATGCAATCTAATATATAATCTATGAAAAACGACATTCATATAACTATATAGTTAATATAGCTATGTGCATCTTCCCACAGCACAGTCTTGTCTATCTTATTCTTAAGCTTACATAAATAAGTTCACATCTCAGTTAAACTTATAACTGTACCTACGTGAGGAGAAAAACTTTTGCTTTTCCCAAGAGTCGGGAGCTACTTACGATTAGTATCAGCCCAATACAACTATACCAATGCGTCTCACTCCCGCCTTTTCTGACAACCAAAACAGCACCACGAAACAGGAATGACTAGTTCACTACGTCTAGAAATGTAAGAATATTTCCAATTGCTTCCCTTTTCGATTAGTACTTAATTCTCTGTCAAGGGACTCTGTGTGTGGACTGTGGACCTCCACAAATTTTGAATATTGATAATGCTGACAAATGGCACTTTCCATTTGTATACAAACTTTCTCGTTTCTAATGCATTTTTAAGTTTCGGTTCTTTTCAAATTCTGTCAGTTACTTCCACTTCTTTGCTTTCTCTGAAGTAATTACACTCTATCTAATTGCACTCAGGTATTCTTTCTTTCAAAAAAATTGTGCAATTTCCTGTACTCTCTCTAAGAACGTCACAACCAATTTATCTCCACATTATATAAAAATTCTTATACAGAACATGTCATAGTCACAAATTATTCACAACAACTCATAAGAGGTTGATACTTGGCTACTATAAAATGCAACGTCTAAATTATGACATGACTAAATGACTATACAGCAGCATGTACTTTATCTACATTTATGTATATTTCCACCTATTAGGTCAAAGAACATGCAAACTACGACTCACGGAGGGAATTGCATATTCATCACTTTATTTATAACTTTACGGAACGCTAAGGCAATTAGATTATATACACAACAATTTACATTGACATAAAATCTTGCAGCTTTTAATAGTAATCAGCTTTTTCAAACCATTTATATCCACCTCGACTACTGATAACAAGCCATTAATAATTCTTAGCTCATTTTCGTTGCACAACTATTGATTTTCTAGTTCAGTCAAGTTATTCGTATTATACCCAAGTACATTTGGATCAATCCCTGTAATGGAAAATAGCTCTGCTTATACGTTCACATATATCTTAGGCACATATATAAATAATAATTTTGTATTTGCATCTAAAAATAACAACAGATGCATTCTGAGAGAAAATGTATTTATATCAGTATTTCCAGCGATGTAGTCTTATAATGATGAATGCATGCCATACCGAGAATACCAGAAGACAATGCAAGTGAAACACAAAGAATTCACACTTCCATTCATCTTTTTATTCGTCCTTCAAAGGAATGCACTAACTACAAAAGATAACAGGACAGAGATTCCGTCATATCGTCATATCATATTTCTTAGAATTACCGAACTACAATACATGTGCACAAGGATATCATCTTTCGTATTGTACATCAATGAAAACATGCTTGCTCATTTCCCCTTTCGGTGCAAATGCATTTTTCTTTCATATCCTGTCAGTATTTTCACTTATTTTTCCACAAACCATGATTCACTTATGATATAGTACTCATGTTCATGCTTACACCTATGCCACGTTCGAATACCTGCAATATCCTTCAAACAAAAATTTAAAATCATCGTACGAAATAGATAGGTGTATTGAGTGACGATTTTGATTTTAATTCATTTAGTAACTAAACGATTAAACTTATACATAGATTCTTATTTGTAACAAAGATAATATACACTGCATACATTTAAAAATACTAAAGTAGAAGTTTATTGACAAACACTTACTGATTCATAAAATAAGATATTTTTACTCAGCATTTAATGTACATACGTACGTTGTCATAAAAGTTTTTTTTTAATCAAAAAAATGAGTACGAAGACATGTAACCCGTAATAATCGAAAAGAAAGCAATGAACGCGTTAGGATGTGGTGAAAAATGAGATTATTTTAATACATAAGGTACCTCCTTTGTGTAGCTGTGCTGTGCTGACACTTAAAGATAGAAAAGGTAATAAGCCAACAGAAGGAACGAAATAAATGGGAATTATCCATAATGGAGATAGATGTTTCGGATTTTGATATAGCGCATATCTAAAGACGTATGTACATCCTAACAAGATAGGTATATAAATCTGTATAGTAGAATAGAAAACAGAGGTAATAATATTGCTTTTCTTTTAATAGGACATTATATCTGTAGGAAGTGGTAGACATTAGTTAGTCTGTTATCTGACTAGTGTCTAAACAGTAGGAGTACGTACATCAACCAATTACATAACATATAATACGAGACCGGACAAACAAAACTGCTGCATGCTGTACTATACACTAGTACAGAGTGTATAGGGTAGGAGTATATAACAGTAAATCAAGCGAAGCCATTCAGACAGTTTTCTCTTTGGAAGGCGAATGAACAGTAGGCTAGAGCCAATGCAATGTTCTATTATTTACTGGGAGTATACACAATAGAATAATAGCTTAATGTTTTATATGAAATGAAGGATCTGAGCTGTAGTTAGATAGAAAGCACTACTACCGGGTTAGGTTAGGCATGTCGGGGTTGCAACATTGCATTGCCATTGCCATTGCAATCTTCACTCACTTTCTACCATGAAAAATGGAAGGGAAGGTTGCGTAGGATTATATTTGAAGTTGAACTAGGTTCCTAAATGTGTGTACTGTGTTTCTACGGGAAATAAAGGAAGTAAAAGTAAAGTAGTGCCTATACACTTGTAGTAGTGTACCCGTCCTTGTACTCTGCACCAGTTAAGTATTATACAATACATAGTACAAGTACAGCAGCGAGGGTAACATAATAGGGAAAGCTCGGAACCGGACCGAATTCGGTTAAACCAGGAACTTCGGACAGGAGGGGAGGGAATAACAGTGTAGGAAAGTCTTTCAGGCGCTACTGTCTCGTAGTGTAGAAAGCCGGGAGATTTTACCAAATACTAACTTATGTTACTGTACTTTTTAGTAGGTTGCTATCTCCTAAGCTTTTACACACAGCCCAAACCATAACGATAGGAATGGAGAAAGAGACGGAGGCCATCTGCATGGAGGTACTTGGAATTCTGTCCTCTATTCTTATCCTTTTCTTTGCCATAGCGGGTATTTTCACCACTAATGCGCATAGGAGCTTGTTTGTAAGTCGTTTCACTAGTTTGCTCCTATGCTCCATACTACATTCATATTTGCACTAGTCGTAGTTTATATTTAGGAGCCTAAGGACGTTCTACTACACTGCCTAAATACTTTTATATTCTAGTACTCCACCCGTCTCTCCCCCAAAATTTCGATCAATAGCTCCGGATATTTTCAGTCACAAACTCGCCATGCTACACAACATACCACTACTATAGAAGATATATAAGTGGTTAATGTATACGCTCTCTCCTATCATTATGTGTATCCTCCGTCATTGCATCATACATGCTAACCAAAACATTTTAAATATAAAACTCCTAACTAAACCTTAAACAAGGCATATGAGATGTAATGGCATTTTTCCTCAGGCCCTTACTCACATACCACGATATATTTACTTACGTTCAGGATCTACTACGTGAAATATTTTCCTTATGTCTTATACAGAAAATACTATGTATTCTAAGTACGTACTTACTTACAAGAGGAGAAAGCAAATGAAACTACTTCTGCTCTCTATTTGTCACATACACCTACCTACATATAAGTGTAAGAAATAAAGGTGATCGTAGTATACTAGACAACATATCCAATTCTAACTCTAGGTCTAAGTATACATACTTGTAACAAAACTACGCAACGGAGCTACATATCACTAGTACTCTTTGTAAACTTTCATCGCTTTGCGATATCTCTAGATGTTACTTTTCTTAGTATACTACACATACGTTCACCAAGGACATATATAAGTATTAACGTACTCGCATTGCGCTATGCATTCTGCAAGGTAATTTAAATGCAGAGCACACCAGCCGAAAGCGAGAATAAGACAGATGAGATGAGATAGGGAAGCAACAAACTCATGATTTACACAAAAAGGACCATGTAACTAAAGGCTTTCTATCCAGCACATATTTCATGAACGAACTACGAATTACTACTATACACTGCTTTTCATTAGCTTACTAACTTTGCACCACCACCACCCTTCGATGAATATCATATGAGAGGTGTCTATTGCCTTAATTATTGGCGAACACCTGAAATTTACATTTTCTAAATTAATTCTCCTGAAACAACATAACATTTTCATTGTCATTGAAAAGGAACTTATGATGTCTTCTAAAGACACGCTAAATAATTTTCAGAGAATAGCAAATCGAATTAGTACCTATTAGTAGTTAAGACTTGAAATTAAAAATATCTCTTTAATATTTCCAAACAAACTTTTATTTCTGTGAAGAGTAGTAGCGTGAATAATTTATAGCTAGTTTGAATTCTATGCATACTGAACTGTGAACTGAATGGTTAAAAATTGTGTAACATAGCATAACGTGTAGGATAAGCCTATGGCAAAAGAAACAAAACGCCAAGGCTGGCTAATAATATTCTAAATGTTGAGCGCTGAATATTGAGTGAGAGGATTGCAGGGAGAAGAATACGAGATGAGATAGGTAGCATTATAGAAACTGCAGACACATGCTTATATATAAATTGTAGTATAATAATAAGAATTTGATAAGAAAGCTAAAGAATGAAGTGCAATAATAATGTAGTATGTGTACTATCTATATAAGCCAATGAAGCCTAGGTTTCCTTTACATTAGACAGAATAGCTGGTTGATCCAGAAGTGGCAAATATTATAATAAGGAAAATGCGAATAATGCATACACATGCATAGATGGATACCACTTTCTGAGATAGGACAGAGCACACGGAAGTATATACCAAGATCATATCGCTATGAGGAATACACTTTTCATCTATTTAAGCTTTCTAAAAGTTCAGTCAGTGTAGGTTTAAGGCTCCTATGTCTATTACTACAGTGGAAGATCTACCGGGTAAGAAATGTCTACGTGTGTTCCTGTGTACTGAGTCTGACTTCACCAGCTGCACAAGTATTAGGTACATTATCCTCAGAATAGGATGAGTTTATACTATATTTGGAATAGATGTGAAAATTTTGGATCCGAGTCGTCAGCGGATCCAGGACCGATGCGATGCCGTGCTCTAGTCTTTTAGTCTAGTCGGGCGTTTCAGAGAACGACATCCATATAGGGTCAAAAACCTTTAGCTGATGCAAAGTCAGTCTGCCTGGGCATTCTCTATATCTTCTTTCTCCTGCTATTTACTTATCCATAGCTAACTTCTCAGGACAGATTCATCTTTTTTATTTAATTATGCATTTTTATCTCACATTCATTGCATTTTTTGAATACATGTGGCAATTGCAATCAATATTTCGTTAATTAAGTAATTTTCATATTCATAACATTGTTTCACAATGGGGCTGAGATCACATTCATTATAAATAGTATTCATTCAAATATGCCTTTGACACAGATTAGAAATACAATTCACTATTGAAAAATTGTTATCTTATTTTGGAATATGATCCATAATTTTGTCAATTCTTGTGGGAAATGGTACTAAGGCAAATGTAATCATAATAATACAAGATAAAACATTAGCAAGCTTCGACATTGCAAAATGTGACATGAAAATAAACGGTTGAATAGAACTGACGACAAAAACTTTGCATTGCATTGGTATACATACAAAGTAAGTAATCTAATTTATATATGCAAAGAGCCACAGGTTGCAAGAATAAAGTCGTAATCTAATTTACGACAAGTACATACATTACTCTCCCAGCTAACCTAATAGTTTCGCTAGTATCCAATAAAGTTAACATGCTTTAACAATTATAGTCTACTTAATAGTATTATGTCAGCATAAATGCATCTGATGCTCAAGATTCTATAGCAGAACAAAACACTTAAAGCAACGTAAAAACTACAGCACTGATTTAGTTAATATCAATATAATCCTAGGGAAATGTATGTATATTTCACAGGTGCAAGGTACATTGTACTACCAATACAACATACTCCAACAAACAATGGGTTACTTTCTTTATGATAATGACAATACCCCAGTAGACTATAAACAATGCAAATTACTAGATTACTGCTCTGTCAATTTATACGTATGCCCATACCCAGTCACCTCTAAGGTCAAGTCCCAACCCAGAGTAATAATGAAATTCGGTCGGGTCGGTCGCGTTTTTTTGACCCTCAANTACCCAGTCACCTCTAAGGTCAAGTCCCAACCCAGAGTAATAATGAAATTCGGTCGGGTCGGTCGCGTTTTTTTGACCCTCAAGGGAAATGACACCCTAAAATTTGCTGTGTGGCCGGGTATGCGTATGCCCACATGTCGACGATGTCTAATGTGTTGATTATACTATAGTACGAACATACATAATACACCATTTATTAGTCTAATCGATACATAAAAATAAGCATCCATTAATACAGTGCACAAAATAGTGAATAATAGTCAACTGCACTACAGTCTACAATAGGTACCAAAGTATTTTAACAATGTGATCTGGCGTTGTGAAGTCTTCAACAGACTTATACATACAGGGGTGAGCACATACTTAAACAGACGCATTAAATACGATTATTATGAAATTTAGTAGGGTTCACATACTCCAAATTCCAGGAAATTAATTAATCCATTAGAATATTTAATACACATGTGCATGGCAGACTAGACTATTACGGATTTACCATACATACATCAAGCAAAGAACAGAAAACGATTATCCGCATCGATTACTAGAGACGCTATTCTTCTGAAGTTGTCCTAATGGATAAGCCGTGTCTATATGCATGGAGATATGTAAAACATCCGCAACAGAAATTGTACCTTTTCATAAATAATACAATCCAATTGGCCCCGTATACAGCAGACTACTACATATAATAACACATTATTTGGAACAGAGAACATGATTTGTAAAGTAAAAATGGACTAGGATGAAAAGAAATATCAAAAATGAAGTTTCCTATATTTACAATAGCGCTACGTATATGTTTGCATTGTGCGTGTACCATTACATTCACAATGGGTAAAGGACTTGGCTTTTACACACAGTGGAGCGATGAGAGTGATGCATGTAGAGAAAGCTTGATTCCATGGTGTTGTCATAATTAGAGGTAATGTTGTGTAGGTACATTAAATGATAAATAGAACCTCTCAATATGCAATAGTAGCGAAAAGCAATATGAAAAGGCATTAGAAAATCATAAAATGATAAGGCAAAGTATGATTGCGTGATAAATGTTGAAGAGGCTTTGGCTGGTCTTCGTGTCGAATAGCTAACCCATTTAGCCAGTGAAGCTGAACGAAGTAAAGCGAAAACACTCAATCAATGAGTTGAAATGGAAGTAATGAATGAAAAACAGAAAGGGAACTGAGCAACAATAATTGTGGAATTCCGAGTGGTTGAGTTACCACTCTTTCGTTAATTTAATATAGACATGTGTATGAGCTATTATGTTATGT
>JABASH010000203.1:0-51204 GCA_019776445.1 Tomocerus maximus | reverse complement strand
CTATTTACCATGCCAAACAAAATGTGGATTGGGGCTTTTTCCATCCTTATGGGACGATATGCTGGTATTCCGAGTGTTAAAATGCTCCTTGAATACGATGACCTGGTGTGGGCTGATAAAATTCAGTATTGGTATAAGTATTATTTATGTTTTCAGCTTTACTTAAGATATTTGAACTTTGATATTTTTAAACTCCCTAAACAAGAGAAATTGGTTGCACATAGCACATTGAAATACCTTTGCAATCTAAATTACGAAATAAGCAGAGTACTTCAAATAAATTAGCTTATGCGTGTATTGAATTTATTTCAAATATTTCAATTATTTCATATTTCAAAAAAATTCATTGAGATATGAAATTAGTATGAACTAACAACACCCGTTGCTACCCGAACTTGCCTATTTTGTGAAAAATTTGATGTCAAAAGAGAACAAATTTTAATTTTTAATGAATTAAAAACATGAAGATAGCGCACAAAATTCGGAAAGCGAGCGCAATAACAATAACCCATGGCAAAGCTAAAGGTTGAAGGTGTATTCAGATATGAGTCTGAATCACGGGAAAACCAAGACTGGTAGGTCGTGTATCAAGTTTCCGGAAGTCAAAGCAAATTTTAGCCGACCATAAAGGAACATGACGCAGTTAAGTCATTTTACTTTATGGTCGGCTAAAATTTGCTTTAACTTTCGGCAAACTTGATCCACGACCTACCAGGCTTGGTTTTCCCGTGTTCGGGACTACCTACTTAGGTTCCAATTGTAAAACATCTAATTAATTATAGTAGTAGTGAAATACAAGATAGGCAAACGGTCAAGTCTTAGCACAATTACGGAGATACACCACAGACTATACTTTTATGTCCACTAAAACAATAAATAAGTTATCTCCGATAATATGGAAGCTAGGGATAAGGCCTATCTTGAAGTCCGAATAGGACTTTGAAAGCCACTGCGCCTCCCCTTTGTATGACTATTTATATAAACTACCTACACACATGCTTAAGATACGATTTGTGCTTCACGATAGGAAATCTTGTAGGTGTAGATATAATATTTCTCTGAAAGATAAAACAGGGATGACTGTCTAAAATGTTTAGGGAGGTTGATTCATATAGACATGTTGTTATATGAAGTAGTATGTTTGCATAAATAGAGAACAAGTGTAGACGTTGCTGGTGTGCTTAGGCATGTCTATAAATATAAGTGGGACTAGAGAGTCTCATTGTCAGTCTGCAGTATCTGGAAAGTGGATCAACTCACGGGGTTACGTGTACGAGAGCAATATCCGTGTCGTAATTTAATGTAATGCTGAAATGATGTCAAAATGGAGAAAGAGGGAACAAGTAAAAGTCACTCCCAATCTAAATCCTGTTGACCATTTCTGGAGACATCCTCTCTACTGTTTACTCTGCCGTGTTCCTGGTCGACACTGCCGGATTCTATACCTTTTATTTATGTATAATGCATACACACACGCCTTATAGTCGGAACAATGGAGTAAGTAGTCCAAGTCTGTCTCGACTGCTAATACTAATACTACAGTCGGATTGGACATTATAGAGACACTTCAGTTATTGTTGGACAACTACTAATATCTAGTCGTATGTGGTATGTCAGTAGAACAGAAGAGGAAACTGGGATGGAAAGTTGCATCAATTACGTGGAAAGTCTCTCGAGTCACTGATATATTGATGCGCTGCGACTGTCCATTGCCATTGTAGGGTGCCATTGAGTCAAGTTGACAATGAACCTAAGAGAGAATAGCTAGTAGAATTACACTTGAAGCAAGTTTACTGGTGTCTTAGTGTCAAAGAATTTTGAGTGTGCATATGTATGGCTGGTGTTCGGGCAGGGAAGTCGTCCTAACGAACTGGAGATATAGAGCAGTGGTTGGTTGACCTTATGAAATGCAATGGGTAGAATGGAAGTTGTATTTTGGATAGGAAATCCTCTGAGTGAGTGACTGAATCGAGTGTGAGCAATGAAATGTCGAGTCAAGTGAAACTTCAGTGCAGTAGTAATGCAATGTTGAACGTAAAGTTGAGGAGAACGACAAGATTGTCGACAGAGAAAAAGGGAGCAAGAAGCCACTTGGTTTTCGGTTATGGCTCGATTGAGATTGGCTTACTAGCTAAGCTTGGTTTGACTTGGCTCTTTTATTCCCTCCGCCATTCCTTCCTGTACCTTTCATTTTCTATCTTATGGAGCACATATTGTGTGGAGCAAACATCCACCAATCCATAGCCACATTCAATTGCATTACATTTCCTACAATACTAACAATAAGTTGATAAATAAATAGTTGGACTCCAACTAGAGACATCCCTACTTCTAGTACACACATCTGTAGGAAATGCATTGCCACAACAATATTGTGTAGGTTGGTGGTTATATTGTAGTCCGGTAGCGAGTGCCTACTCTACAAAGGGTTTGTGGCATCTTGTGAGTGCTACAAGTATCTAGGTACATTTATCTGTGTATATAAAACATATTAGCACAGAGGTCCTTTGATGTACTTTCTCCTCATTTTTCTTGACTGACTGGACTCAAGAGTTGACTTTTGGCGAGAGCATCTTTTCGCTTTGGCATTTCCCCAATGACTCCCCACACAAGATATACAACACTCTTGATGTTCCCACAAACTTTTTCTCAATCCTTTCCTATTGAAAAATATGGGTGGCTTTTTTCTTTAGAGTGGACTCTCACCTATAGTCAGTAGGACTAGTAGGGGACATGACAGCAATAGAGGCATCCTCAGTTATACTGTAACAGTTCGCCGAAGATCAGTCCAACCAAATATCGGTTCAATTATATATACACGCAATGTATCTCACTGTTGTAACAAGGTAGCTAACTTTTGCACATTGAGGGCTTATAACAAAAAGTAGAGTCATCTTCTGTGAGTCCTTCTGTACACATTTCCTCTAAAGTCTCACAAATCAGTGCTTATTTATGGAGTTGCCGTCTGAAGATTGCGCTTTTACTCCACTATAAAGGGATCTTCTGCTATATCTGCCTATAAATATCAGGAGAAAAGGCTGCTGACAATTTTTACAACTCGTCTTCCCCTGTCACCATTTATGAATGTTGTTTTCCATAAAATATATTTGTTTACTGCAGTTTCTCTTTGTCAGTATGCAAATATGTACCTACGCAGCAATAAGAAGGATTTACTACGTGGAGGTAGCCTAAATATAAACCGTAAATAAACCATATAGCTAGAGTTTGCAGATCATATTTATAAACTGCGTGGGTTTTGTCGTGGATCATTTTTGGGAATTGTCGTAGTATTAGGTATGCATTTGTAGTATTTGAGACTTGGGCTGTATAAATGAAAAAAAATTCGTTGGCATGAAATTCCATTGAAGCAATGATGACATCATGTTAAATGCATCTTTTAGAAAAAGTTAGAAATACAGATAGAAAGATGGTTGGCTGGCTGCTGCTATGTATTATGTAGGTAATACTGTTCTGCAGAATATTCAAGTGAGGAGATTCGTTTGGATGGCCAATCTTAAAAGTTGGACAAATTTGGTAGTTTGAAAGCAATTCCAGTTTTATACCTTCTATGCATTGTCTGTGCAAGCTGAGACGACTTGGAATGGAGTGTGTAGCACTAAGGCCCAAGGTTAGTGCAGTATGTTTGTGTGTAATTTTGAATACAGAATGAATACAAATACGGGAAAAGCGAATAGTGGGTACTTTACTCACCAACAATCCAACCAGTCACCAGTTGGATTTCCTCAAGTTAAATATAATCGTCTATTCTTGATTTAAGTCAAGGAAATTTGTTTGCTCCATTTTGGGATGCAAAGACTTGCCAAAATACAGTCCAAGTGAAGAGCAAAATTGGTTGGTGAGACAGAGTCAAATTCCACAATATAAATAGAGTGTCTAGCTCTTTATAATGCACTGTATAGACGCGCAGTAGTAGTAGTAGTAGGGTTGTGTATTGTATTCACCTACATTTAGTTGGGATTGAAATGCTATACCTCTAGAAAATAGGCGAGGTGGAGGAAAATCAAGGGAAAGTCGAAGAAAGTCAAGTCAACTCAGAAATATGATTATTTCAGCCAAGGGAAAGTTTTACAGGAGAAATAGTCAAGTCAAAAGAAGTCAGTCAAGTCAAGTTGCCTCCTACCACTCAATCTGAACGACTGGGATACAGATAGTTAAAAGAAGAGCGTAAGCCTCTCTACAGATAAACTAAAGTGAACTGTGTAGTATTATATCACTACATTATTGTACATATCTAATACTCGTATTTTGTACTTACTCACACTACTCTCTAATATTAGAGATATGTCTGTAGTAGAGGAGTGCCCGAGAATACGGACTTAGTTTCTCAGTTACAATTTCCACTCTACTAACACCAAAGCGGAGAATAGTAAATAGTCAAGTGCTTTCCTCCAACTAGAATAGACGACAGGGAAATACGGAAAAGAAAGACATCTACTTATTTTAGTGACTAGTTGTTGAATTCTTCTAAACTATCCCGAAAGCGTGCAGCAGTACTACTACCGTCGACTGGGGCATGGATGGGCATACATTCCAAATTCCATCTCAACTATCGTCCTTCTGTCCCTGTCCTATCTCCTTCGTTTTATGCATTTTCTTCTCTATGAATTTATTCCAACCCGTTTTCAGCCTTTGTCACAATCTACTAACCGCCAAATGAAACTTCAGACACGGATTCACAAATCATTAGTTTATTTGTAGAATATCTCATTCTGCGCTGTCCGGACTACTCACAAATTAAAAATACGAAAACTCCCGTTCCTACACCGCACCAGTCGACCTATTAATAGTTACATTCTAAATTCTGCAAATACGTTTATCTCTCTAGGTCACAAATTGGTAGATATTACTAATGCGTCATCTCAGGAAATCATGACAAAGTACCTAGCCATAATGTAGGCTTACATTTAAAATAGTTGACTACATAGAACATTTTATTGCTCAAATGATGACAAGTATATAATAGCGACTCTTCACTAAATTTTTTGATAATATACTACTTCCCTTACATACTAAACTAAACAACTTCGTTTCTTCTACGTTTTTCTACCGCTAAAAATTCTTTCCTCATTGTCAATTCTTTCTACTTATTCTTCCGAATAGCCGAGTCTCGCACCGCAAACTTTAAATCGTCGGATCTCTTGCTATCATTTTTGATATTGACATGTTCACCCAATAACCAACCAAGTATTATAATATATTATTATGGAGGGTCGGAAGTGAATATTATGCTCAAATCTTATGCAACCAGCACAAGATCAAAAATGAGAGAGTCCCTATATCTCGATGAAACGAGAACAAATGGAGACACGAAAGAAATATTTTTTATTGAGCTCATAAGATAATTCCAAATTACGTAATAAATGTGAACTGAAATTAATGAATTAAATAATAATGAACACGATCATGTAGGTATGGTAGTCCCTCCGACGAAAACTACCTGGAAATGAGCTCCGCTCAGAAAGGAAATTTATCACAATATTATGCGATACACTATTTTTATATTTTTATACGTTATATTATTAAATCAAGAAATTTGATTCGATGTCCGAACCAGAATGGCCGTCTAGGAAAACTTTTATCGTGATTCTTTATAAATGCATGCATTTTATAAGGTTGTGCTCTGGTGTCATTGAACTGTTAACATGTCAGTTGCACGTTGCACTTATCAAGCCCCAATTGTTGCTATAGCTTGTTTGTCACTTTACTAGGTATTTTGCCTTTGCAATAATTTATTTATCACATATAATACTTAACGATTTAGATCTATTTAAATGGTTTATCCAATGCATATTATTTTTATTACATTACTAGGCCGCCAGTATTGTGGCTCACTTTTGGAAGGTTAGCTTTCAAACATTGGTTGATTTTGTAATATACAAATCCCTCATAATAATTATTATATAAAATATGCATAAAATCGGCGCTTGCGCACTGCATTTTGTTTGGGCATCACAGCCTTACATACAACATACATAGATACATACAGTCGACAGTCATATAACATATGTACATACATACATTACTCCCAAATTTCAGAAATATTTTTATTTAGAAGGATTTCCTTGTTTTACAATTTCAAATGTACAGAATTTGTTCTTTTTTAGAAAGTAAAAGACTCTTGCCCTAGAAAAGTCTATAGACACTCTCAGCGTCAAAACTTTGCCGTGCAGCAGAAGTCTAGCCGTGCATAGATAATCTTCCTAATGTACATTATGACAATCTTTTGCGAAATGGTTTGAAATCTTTGCAATAGTTTAGACGGGATTCCGATAAAACAATTTTGAAAAGTACACATTGTGGGTAGCCATCTTCATTCTTGTAAGTTTTGTATAATTAGTATTAGTCCATAAAGCCTATCACATGAATAATATCTGCGTTTACTTGTTATTAAATGTTTCTTATTTTTTGGCACGGGTGAAGTACTTTTGTTCCTATCTAACGAAATGTGAAATTGTTGTATAATGCACTAGCAGTGGAAGTATAGCTTTTTGTTTAATTGGAAACTATATATTTGCGTGTATAGACAATTTAATATAATACATGTCAACTAGTATTTATTAGATAGACTAGGAAAATGAGGACGATTTAAATAGCACATGCAGTTTTCTTACATAGCCAGAAGTTTAATTTCACAGGACAAGAAATTGTGGCGGATGCCCTATAGACAAATGTAATGAATATACGTTGACTAGCAGTGAGTAGTAAAACTAACAATAAGTCAGAGACAAGAGACAATGGCTCGTAAAGGAAATGGTAAGATGAGAATTTTTCGCCAAAAGAATTCCAGCCAAGTCACGAAATAGCACAGTACAGTTAGAGTTATGTAGATTATCATCTTAAAGGTTATGTACGATGCAATGATACAGCTATGGCTTTGCTGCAATAAAATACTAAATACAGCGCAATGTAATCCATGCATACAATTAAACTATGGATTAAGATAAAACTTTCATGCTTTATATTAATCTAACAGTATTTGCATTAGCAATTACTACTACAGTAAATTACTTATGCAATAATGATTCAATGAGTCATTTGCACACTTATTTCGATCAATCTTTATATTAAATATCTAGAATTAATACAACAATATACGTATGTATATTCAAATAACGCAGCACGATATTTTGAGGCGTTAATGCAAAAAGTTCCTTGAACGCTAACTAAATAGCTACCAGTTTCATATCTGCAAAAGTTGCAGAAATATGAAGTGAAGAGTTGTATGATTTTTGCACTTAAAAACAATGAAAATTATTTGTTAAACAATCAGTAAAAAGTGATTGTCACACTCAAGTGCGCTTTCACACTGACATAAAAATTTGGATGAAAATTGCCTTTAATGTTTCTGCACCTAAACTATCATGTTTGTATATGTTTAACTTATGGGTAAATAAGAATTCCCCTCTTTAGTGTTTGGATAAGGTAGCTACCAAGTAATGTCAGGAATTTCGAGCGGGAATCTCTTGTAATACATATATTGTGCAAATGGTATCTCGATGCTCATCTATAGTATTCAGTTCGACATACATCGATCGACATTCTGTTTCCTTAATGGAATGCGTACTCACTGGGTAGCCATATCGTATAAAAGTCAACTGTAATAGTACGCAAATGGAAAATATTTTGTGTACACATTAGAATAGAGATGGTATTGCACAAAAGATACAAAGAAGGGTGTTTGGCCTTTGGTTACATAATGTACATTTATACCTAATATGTACTTATGCATAGACGCATTCAGTACGTAAGATATACATGTACAGTAGGAGATTGTAGACTCACAAGGAAGATTCAATTCAAACATATGCAGTGTAAGCATGCATGAAGCCATTCATTCAGCATCTTTCTCGCAGAAAAGTGAGGACGACTCTTCCAATGGGATTCCCTTGTCGTGTAGAATGCGAAAAAATTGTATTTCACTCTTGTCTGCATTACTAGTTCTTCTTTTCTTTCTCGGTTTTCTTCGGGCAATGTTTCCTTCCTTCCTTTTCTGTTTTATGCAGGCCCCATAGTATCTTTGCCTCACCAGTAAACGAAAAAGCTAATGCTCAGTTAAGCTAACTAAACCAAAACATGGCACCGAAAGTCAAGTCAACCATTCACTGCAAGTTCAAACTATATCTTTGTGCATATAAGTGTCTTCTGTCCTTCTCTCGCACGCTCATTCTAAGATGAGCACTACTTATCTGTAGGACATTGTAATTCATGGTATATCATATTCCTCTATTTAGTATACACCAAAATTATACTTTAAAATACTGCTAATCGAAGCAAAACCAATGGAAAGCCTAAAATCTCTATAGTATGTTCAAAAAAATACGAATTTTTTATCTTAAATTAAATTCAAATACTTGACTGTCTAAACAGTAATAGAATATCAATTTATTGGTTTAGCTACAGAACCTACTCAATACCTTTTTAAAGTGCCTACGTCTATTATTTATTTTTGCATGAAGCGCAGCCCAAACTTGAAACAAAAAATATATTACTCAATACCCAAAAAGAGTATACTAGAGGATCCTAAACAATGGTACCTAAGATGAAATAAAATATGTTTCATCTCATAAGGAAAAGGATTACTATAGCCATCTCTCATGGGATACAATGTTGAAGACTAATATTTTCAATATCGTTCGTAACTTTGTAGTGCAGCATTGTTCAATAGGTCATGTATCCCTTTCCTTTTGTGCTGTACTACTCTACCATATTGCTTGCATCAAAAATCAAAAACCTTCAAAGTATCCACCCACATGCGTCAGAATCCTTTAGAAGTCAGGGAGTGTGAAATCCAAGCCATTGGTAACTTGCAAAGATTCTTTTTCGCTGAAATGCTTTTACTTTATAGGAAATGGAAATAGGTGTGCATTTTCAATCGTTCTCACTTTCTTGGACTGTACATCAAAAACAAATATAGGGTAATGGCAGCTCATCAAAACAGACGTAGTCTGCCAAAGGAAATTCCGAGGCTTGACAGGTAGAGGATTTTTTTTGATGCCTCTGGTGGCAGAAAATATAGGGACACATACACGTTTGGGAATCTTGGTTTTATAAACATAACCGTGGACACTTGATTCCAAGTCATCTTGCGCTAATTGTGTCTTGCAGTTATTTGTATGTTAGAGGGAGAGTATGATCTCTACTATTGATACACTACTACTTGCAGTTATTTACATTTACACGAGTGTTTATAATTGTAGCTATAGCAGTAAAGGATAGCTAAGAAAGGCTACTAAATATTATTTTGCGCTTTGTATGTGATGTTTGGGGGTGAAATACCAGAGATGCAGCCATAAAAGCGAATTCCAGTCAACATTTGAGAAAGTAGAATGTAAACTGGCATATTGGTAGATAATAGTACATAGGTGGGCGCTAACTGTGAAGAATACCAAAAAGTCTCTGGTTTGGATTTCTATCCTATTCTTTCCACTCACTCGTGCTGCAACGCAACCCATCAACCACATCGACACCCAGGACCGCCGTACTAACCAAATTGACAAAGTGGCGTTATTGGTATACTTATAAGTAAGTAGCAGAGCGATGTCAGTGTATATGTCTAAGATATTAGTGAGTATAGATATACAGAGATTCCTCGACTGGGAAGATGAGATGGTAGGAAGAACATGTGGCAGTAGAGCAATGGATTTTTCTTTTTCTTCCCTGTCGGCTTTTGTTATGCCTTGAGCTTGAGCAAACATACATAAAGTTCACTTTTAGCAACTTGACACTTTGACTACATAGTATTATATGAGTCTGGTGGAAGAAAGCCCTATGCTCTGCTCTAAGTCAGTGGATAAAGCCGGAGAAATGTCTTCTTTCGACAAACCTAGGGTGAATTGCATTTTGAACACAAATAGCGACTAACAAATATCTATCCCTACAAATGTAGATGCCTATGCGTAGCAGAATGGTGAAGTAACCAAAAGGCGAGAGCTGACTGACTGACTGACGATGAGTCCGCTTTGGTTGCCTTTACTATGGATCCCTCTTCATTCTATTTATTGCATCTTCGTGCATCTGCAGCCTACTTCTTTCTCTCTCGGGCTTTCTCTATATCAACTTTATCACTTTCACATTCCGTCTAATATGAATGAATATCTCTACTTACGTCTTCCCTCCACAACACCTAGGCACTACTCCTCCTAAGTACACATGTACCACGCTGCCTTTACACAGCTCCAAATCCAGACTTTTTACTCACTACCAACCTCCCTCTCCTACTAATGTATGTACGTTTCCTACTACTTTATGCCCATTCACACCCACAGAAAAATGTCTGAATAAAAACAGCCGGAATAGACCCTTAACAAATAATAGGCTTCTACCACACACGCATAGACTTGCTTTTGGGAATCTAATACAACCCGCGTAGTATCATATCCACCATATGATATTTAGGCCTAGATAAGCCAAATCTGTTCCAAACAACGATGTAGGTACTTTCTCTGTCTAGATTCCGTCCCTTTACTCCCGGTTTGTGCCCATTCACAAATTTCCAACATGCATATCATTTGCATCAACTCATCAACCATACTCGCTAGTCTTGGTTTCCAAATGAATTGTATAATGCAGTATGCAATTTTGACAACACAATCCGTCATCAACAATGTCCCTTTACTAAATGAAGATTATTTTACCAATGGCTCTTTTATACTTTTTCATACATACAAAGCACTTTTTTAAAAGAATAACACAATGTCGTAGAAATAATAAAATCGGTAAAGTAATGGAGTACTTACTTGTATATAAAGCACTAATTTTGTCCAGAAAATATTGTTTATTTGACTTTTGTTACTCAACGTATAAATACAAATATAGTAAGAGAAAGCCAACTGAAGAATTCAGTCTATGCATTTCAATGCTAGCATGGATACTAAAAGTCGAGTTGAGTTAGCACTATCAGTAATAACTGTAGTTTAAAAAACTGAGTTAATATTAGTATTCCTATTGGTGTGTTTAGATAGATTTTCAATTTTCATGAGCAGGAAGTATTAATAAGCTTCCTTTTATATTAGGTACAGCAATTGATTACCTTAGCTAGCAGTGGGAAACCAGCCAAGACAAGTAGCTTATTTGCAGATGGCTGGCTGGTATCTATCTAATTAATAAAGAGGAGATTTAATAACTACCGCTATCATATCAGACGGTATAAATAGTAAAACATCCGTAATTTTGCTAGGTATTTCATGATAATTATAATTGTAATATTGCTTCCTACGTCTGCATTCAGTGACAGCTTATGTATGTTTTAAGCAAAGTAATTGAGATCTTTGGAAAATGATAAACTCCTCTTGTATAACCATGCAATATATTCCTTTACAGGAGTTATTGTTATGTTCACTAAATTATCGCTCCTAGAATATTAATTTGTCTGGTTTTACCAATTCTGCATATGAATAAAATAGTGTGAGTATTGAGATATACATTCTCTGAGACAGCACACTACTGTTGGATACAGAAGAATTTATTGTATGGGCAGGAAATTAAACAGAATCTTGTCGACGTACTTCACCAATTCTAGGGTACAGGTTGAAGTAAATACTTATGTTTACTTCAACTTCTGAAGGAATAAACCCAGTTTAAATTTTTGGGCAAACAAATGTGACAAAATTATTTAAATAGAGTTAAAAAAGTTCAACTGACATTTCAGTTGTAATAGTTCAGCCTAAAAGCTTTTCATTTATAGTTCTAATATACGAGTTAAAGTGGATATTATTTTTACTCTTATTGACTTCATATAAATGAAATCTAGCACCACGTTGCCTTAAAATATTAACAGTGTAAATGTAGAAAGAACAAAACCAATAGTAATGGAGTAGAAGAAGCGTACACTAATTTCTAGTGCCCCATTGGGAGCAATATCCAATTCCCGACCCCCCAATTCCGGTCCGACGAGACTCCCCTCCTGTTGATAGCCCCTTGCATGTCCATTGTATGTGGGGAAACAATTTCATACCCCATTACATTAAAATGCACGCACAATACATCTTTGCTTTTGGACGAAACATATACACAACATGTGCATGTATATTCTTAATTCAGCGGTCAACTACTATTATATAATTCAATTAATTTTGCGCCGATGATATCAATCGATGACTATATATTCAAAGTGAAAATTAACTAAACAGGACAATTTTAAAAGAATTGCTCAATAAATGAGCAAATTTTTAAAGCTTCCGAGAAGAAGAGCACATTTTGTTTGAGCTACATATAGGAAATGACGTTGAGGCGAAAATAATTTGGGAAAACGGCTTTGGATGACTCATGTGAGTTGCAAATAGGAACGCATTGTAAAGAAACTTGTGAAAATTCTTTATGGAGTTAGAAATGATGAAAATATAAAATTGAATTATTGAATACGGATGGTGTTAACAAGGTCTAACAGAAATATACACTTCCCCATTTATGCGCTTATGGTTAAGGAGTAGATTTTTGAAAAGTTTAAGCCTTAAAAACGCAGTTAAGTATCGTCACACTACTAAAGAAACCGAGAGTAATTATTAAATCCTTTAGCATTTACAGATCTCTGAGAAAATTTAAGTCTTCCATTGTCAATTAAAATCGCGTTCATTCATATAATATAGCAATTTGGCTGCACCCAATGAGTCTTATTTCCAAAACATTGAGGAAGGGAAAAAATGTGAGCAATGGGAAGGAATGAAATTGTTTCAGTCGGCTGAGTAGACTGCTGAAGATCCGATTTTGGGAGATTTACTAGAGTGCTATGCAAGATATAGCAAACTGATGGTTTGAAATGAAAAAGGGAAGTAGGTATCTATATATGAGCGGTGCACCAAAATTAAAGTTCACTAGAAAGCAAGGTTTTATTTTGCCCGGCTTTTTAAGATTTTAGCCAGCCACCTGCCCAATAATGGCCTGCATTAAGTGGTGTAGCAGTAAAGCGTGCTCTAACAACGTTACTCCTCCCGAAATAGTACTCCCTAATTATCTCTTAGTTTAATTAAACTGCTGAACACTTACTTACAAACCAATTTTACTGCATTTTATTGCAAAAAATTGCTGTACCTAGATATAATTTTTAATTTCAACCATTGTAAGCCATTTTAGTTACTGGCCAGCAAAGATTTTCGCCGGCCACTAGCATTTTAGTGTTTCAGCCACTAGCATTATAGGCACCAACCAGTGGATAGTGAAACACTGGCAGCAGGAAAAAGAGTGAAATGCGTATGAGTATTTCATTTCAATATCTATTCACGTGAGTATAGGTGGATAAAAGAAATAAAAAAGGGTAAGACAAAGAAAGGGAGGGTGGAATGAGTATAGCTAAGTAGATAGTTAAGAGAAGATGTTGAATGTGGGTCGATGATTCGCTGATGAATGACTCGAGAGCTATGAATAGATGAATGCGGTGGATCAAAAAGGATTTTCAACTGAAACTGAGACGCAACCGGAGTGAACCAGAGCTCAATGTTGTTAGTGGATTGAGAGGCAGAATCTCTTACTTAACAACTTGAATAAAAACTACGTACCTAAGCTATAACTTCAGGTTCAGACGCACATAAAGTATTTAGGTAACACAGCAATAGCTTATAGAGGGTTATCCCATTATTTCCCTATAGCTGCTATTGATATTTACTTTGCACGCACGAGGCCTATAAACCATGTGTAACGTTCATACTGTTACTTGCAATATTGTTTTCTATTGCATCTTACCTATTTAATATCATGGACTTGAAAACCAGAGAATAAAAAAAGGTATTACTATTTGGCCATTTTTGCTTTCCTGTTTCTTTCATGTACTCTCTGTCTGCAATTGGTTTCACGGGTAGTTTATAGGATTTACAAACAAATTGTACCTTCCACTGAGGTTTATGACGCTGCTCTGCGTAAAATATTGCAAAATGTTGGCTTTCCATTGTTTCATTAAGCATAAACTCAAAATGTGAAGGTAATTCTTACCGATAATTTCATTTTGTGTTTAAGAGTGCTGTTATATATTTTCATAGCCTGTAAATTACGACTGAATTAATCCAGTAGTAAATAGTACCATTTACAACCACTATAGGTATCATGTTCTTTTATGGTCGGCTAAAATTAACTATGACTTTGGGGAAAGTTGAATTACCATCTTTCAGGTCTAGTTTTCTAATGTTCACAACTCCATTTAAGTCTATTCTATCTGTAACAACCTCATTACAAGAGCGTCGTCTAAAGTCATTTTAAGGTATGTTTTAATTTCTATTGGAAGGGAATGTAATACGTAATTAGTCAGCACAAATACATATTATGTTTTAATATTCTCCAAAATTGCTTATCGAAATATCCTCCGGTAAAAGAAGTGGCGTATTTTTCATCAGGAGAAAGCTATGAGTGTTTTATATTTATGACAATGAAGTTCATCAACTTGTACGAGTCTCCAAACAAATTTCATGATATTTACTTTGCACGGACGAGGCTTATCAACCATCTAATACGTAAAAAAATATGAAACAATCTAATAGGAAAAAATCTTGTTCTTTTCGGTGTATCATTTATGAATATATTCCGAAAATTGCAACAATTGTAGAATTTCGCAGTTTATCAGTGCGTTTACCCAATTTATCTAGTTTATAGAAATGTAAGGAGCTTAGCCAGTCAGGGCAAAGAATTTTCATACAAATTATACCCACTGTTTATTTCTTGACATAGCTCATAACTGACACAACAGACAATAAAATATGATAGCCAAGTCGCAGTACAATTTAATTCAACTCCACAAAGACTACTCAAAGGATTTTCAAACGCAGTCTCATGCACTAATATTTAAAAACCTTTTGTTATAGCAATGATGGCGGTAGATACTGGCTTTTGAATTAAAAAATTATTTAACATAACAGTAAAAATATTCATATATTACGAATTCATCCCAAAATTATGAAATATTTATGTCTGCCATTTCTTATTTTATTACATTCATACGCAACAACGCTTCATTACAATTACGATGTATGTATGTAGTAAATTTACTGGGTTGTAGAACATGTCACAGTTTGGAATTTGAGATGACATACGCTATTGTGTGAGAATGACTTACGACTCATTCTTGCAATAAAATTGGGATTCTGTATACATAAGTACTATAAGGTATTTCAACGGAACATTTCGTACGATAACATTGATATCTTATGCGCATACAATATAAGCACTTTGCAGAAATAAGTATCTGACGTTGATCTTGTAAGGGGTAAACAGTAAACACGATAAACGAGATTACAGAGACTTTGAATGGTTTTGAGGAAGTATTCGGTGGGTCTAAACTACACGCACTTAATAGAAGATACAAAAGGGAGAATTCCATTGTTTGTGAAATATCTCTGGATTTTGAAAAAACCGAAATTGAATTTGACGAGAAAGACTGTTGATTTGATATTTTAGTCGCCTGCCAAATGAATGGAGTTATCCGTATTATCATGATAGTAACATTAGAGTTTCGGTGGAAGCAAAGCAGAAGACATAATGGCTATAGTTAGCTCCTGCGTTATTATACTGTTTATATGTATGGCTAAGCAGATCAATTCTGTAGGTCTTCCCACAACTATACCCGGGTTTACAAGTAGTTTCTGTCTGAACCATTAAAGAATTACAACCAGTTTACTAGCCCAAACCCGAGTGTGTATGTGCAATGTTCCCATAAACGCAGATAATAATATTCTTATCTGCCATACGATCCTCCCTACAACTATCTCTAGTCGCTCTATTATGCCTAGTTTTCCGATGGAAATACAAATACGAGAAACCATACAAATACACTTACACCATACTACATTAGGGTATCTATACTACAGGGTTGGGTATCAGTAACTTAAGAATACAACTTTCGCCAAGTACAAGAATACATTCCGGCGCCTCAATAGACAAAATTGAGGTGCTGATGCTTTCTAGTCTCATTTAGCAAAATTGTGGCAAAAAATGTACTTTTGTACGTCCCTCCCTGCAGACTAAGAGTATACCCTCTAACATTTTTTGACATTTTACTTAAAACTCATTTTTTTCGATTTCAAATCGAACCCTCCTTATTTTTTCTCAGTCACGTAATTTGGACGGACAGGGCACTGAGAGAAAAGTTGAGGGGCAGGACATGACTCGAGATAAATGGAATGGTAATAATATAACCTACACCTAGTTATAATATCTGAATACTGGAGTCATAAATACTGTTGAGGCGATGTGATACTGTATGAACTGCTTTTGTGTATTACAGATATATGACATTGTAAACAGATTAGAATCAACTTGGATATATGCTACGGTTTGCATTGAAATCTGGTTTGTTTAAAACCGCACCGGTGTGTATTAAAACACACAAGTGATGTAACAGATCTGCACAAATACTAAAAGTAATTGTTTCTACCTTGTTTTTATATTAGCTGCTCGGAGAAACCTTATATGGTGGTGGGTATCCGACTGGCAAGTAGTTCTAGTGAGTGGCGTGTGTAATGCGGGTTTGTTTGGTTTGCGTAAACATAGGAATGGGCTGCTTTCTAAGAAGGCACGAGGAGTAATGTGAGGAATCCTAGTAGCTATTAAATGTATTAAGAGATGAATTGTCGAGGTTGATTCCGTCGGAGGTCTTTATGAGATGAGGGTGGCAAGCGCTGAAGAATTTTCCCTTCCTTCTTACATTATAGATGTGGAAATCACTCGCGAAATCCTTTTTATTGAGCATTTCTATGATAAACGTCTTCCGCGACTCACTTATTCTGCAACTTACATTATACTTAGTATTTGCTGTAGGAGGCAGACACTTATACGGGTTGTGCTGGCTGTATACATTTAAACTTTAACTATTACTTACTTGCCTTAGAGATGGAAACACTGACACTTAAACACAGGACTATAATGTAGGTACACATTTTTATACAACACAGCAGCGGCTCTTCCGACTAAATTCCCCTTCAGTTTTCTTATACATACAGGATGGACATGGTCGAGGAAAGGAGATGAGATAGGCATTTTGTTGGGTCCTCGCATCCCATCGCACTTGTTTTTTGTACGACTTTCCTTTCTTAGAAGGAGAATCGGTGAAAGGAACCGAAAAGCTAACCGAAAACTCACATAATATCACATCACATTACATTCAGCATTTTAGTAGCCACAGTCCGCCGTCCCAGACACAGAGATAGCTTCCTTATAGAGATAAGGCCTGGACCCCAACTGCCTTGGCATTTCCTATCCAATTCTATGATTTCGCTCTCCGCTATTAATATACGTGCATACAGCGAGAGGTATTTTGCTACTCCTCTCCGTTAGTCATATTAACAGAGAACTATCTTCTAAATGTATGTAGCCAGAGAGGGATAATATTGTATTAGTTGGAAAAAGTCGACTAAACTCGCTCAAGTCAACTCAACTCACAGTCAGTTACAAAGCAACTTTAACTTTACTCTCTTTTTTGTCCTTTCTTTATTATTTCGGCTGTGCGGAGTAGGCGGCTATTCCATTTTACTCCCAACACGTTTTTCTCTCGGCCAAACCGTTAGAAAACCTCTTCCTCCTTTCATCCATCTCTATCTCTACAACTAAAGACACACACTTTTACGTTTACATTAGGTACATCCTTCACTTTCGAGGAAACCAAACCACATTCAGATAGCCCATCTACATTGTAGGTACTCATAGTACCTGGAAATGTGTCCCTGCTATTCTTTCTACTGGCAAAATGACTCTTTCTATTATAAATGCATTTAATAATGCCTATTTAAGCTCTACAGTTCTTCAAAAACCTAAATTTTGTACTAGTTACTACACACACGGATTCCGCTACTCCTCCTCTGCTCTGTAACTGCACGTTGATAGCAGAGTTCATGGGCCACAGATTTCATTCAGTTACTTTACCTATCGTGGCTGCGTGGTCTTCTTAGCGAAACCATTTCAACGAATATGTTTTCAACGAAAGCATTACAAAGAAAACGGTTACTCCAAATGACAATATTAACAAAAAACATTCCAACGAAGGAACTTTACCAATAACAGTTTCATAATAATTAAATTTACAGGCTTATTTTTGTTTGTTTTATGACATTTGGGTAAACTCATATAAAAACCAATCTAACCAAGTATTCATTCATTACATTTATATATTAGTATTTTTAGTAGCTGACCTGCCTTTTGCAAAAATGCATTCCTTTTCGCTGTACAAGTTAATTTCGTGGTGTTAAAATGTTGTTCTCATTTATTTCGCTGAAAAGATCAGGAAGTAGCAATCTATTTTCAGTCTTTTGCAAGATAAGCTCATTTTTTGTACTTTCCTTAATGCTCCATTCTTTTACTTTTATTTTTGCCAATGTTCGACTTTTCTCTCTCATGGTGTTTGATAATTTGGCCGGAAGTCCACATTCGCGATGTACATTTTTATATTGTCTGTGTACCTGAACCTCTGCACATTAGGGGCAACTTCCTTAAATAAACGACCTTATGAAAAATGGACTTTGGCAGATTTAAGATTGTTCCTACGAAAATCATATTAAGGGCGTTTTCGATTGCTTCTTCCTGCCTAGCACTAAAAGTATAATAAATTCGTAGCAAGTAAAGTTTTCCAGCGTGTATTAATAAACCATCGCAGCCATTTGATGTGCAATGAAATTACAGGCTCTATGTTTCCAATTCTTGCTACCTATTTGCAAATATGAAATAGTATGCAAAACGATTTTTGCTCTAGTATACGTACGCAATATAGCTACATATTGTGGAGTTATTCTACGTATAGCTATTGCAGTGGCCAAGTCAAAACTGTACCAAGTGTTTCAGGGAAGTAGATGATTTTAGCGGAGCATTACTCAGATGTCAAGTCAAAGCAGAAAGATGGAGATTAAGATTGTTAGCAATATTTCTTACTTTCAGTTTAAATCGCATTCTTTTTCAATATTTCTAGCTTTCCGTAGCATAAGCACAGTCAGCTACACATTGCACATAAAACATCTTCATACGTGCCCGTGCAGGTAGTGCCTCACCGTAATCTATTACAAGACGACGCAGACTGCTAGCTATGACGTCTATTTCCTTCGGGCTGTCAGTAAATGTATTTTGGTTATCTGAGTTGCATGGAAAACTTGAGTTTTTAAGTGTACACTTTAAAGATTTTGAGTTCTAGATGTCTATTATTATCTTATGCCACTCTTACAGAATGTATCCCCTGTACAGTAGATAGGTAGCTAGTATTTCAGTATTTGTAGTTACATCATTGGGTTATAAGTACTGTAACTTAGACACAAAACATGTCTAATTGAAAAATACTAGAGCATTGTGAAAAGTGTCTTAAAACTAAAGCAGTTTTTAAGCTGTTTATATATTCTTCTCTAGTAAATCAGAAGGCTCTATTCTATACTGATGCAATCAGAGTAATAGAATTATACTTCCTATATTAGTATTTGGCTGAATGTGTATAAGGAAATAATGTTTTGAATAGTAAATTTAAATATAACGTCATAGCACGGATTTCCTGCTAACTTTCAAGCTGACGTTTTTGTGGGTAAAATAAAATTGTTGAGCTTAGGTTTTCCTTTTCTGGTGTAACGCACTGGTAGTTATTTTGTTCGTATATAGGCATAAAGCAGACGGCAGGTTATTTGTTGGTGGGTGTTCCTTGTTAGAATTCAGTGAGTTCATTGAGTTAGCTACCTACTTATACACGTGTATAAATAGTGCATAGTGTTGAAGTTTTAGTTGCTTATTTTTCAGATTGAAGGAGGTAGACATATAGGACATATACAGATGATACAGATATATATAGATAATTATATAGAAATAGCTGGATGCAGTGGATGATAGTAGCTGGAGAGCAAACACCCTCTGTTCACACAGATACTAGGTGCGTGGATGAAATACTGGAGGAGATAGGTAGTTCGAGTATGGAGATAGATAGACTTAAGTTAACTTGTAAAACATGGCATTGAAAGCCAAGGGAGGCTGAGACGATTCAAAGTGAAAGGAGGAAGCTTGGCTCTTGTTGAGCTCAAATGAAATTTGGAGAACAGAAGGAGGAAAGGAAGAAAGGAAGCGTGCCAACTTTCTTTTCTCACTTAACTAGGAGGCCTATGCACCTTTGAAAGATTATCTTTATCCGCTTCCTATGATTATGTGCCCGTCGTTTTTATGCCTTGATGCTTTCCTGCACCGACTCTGACTTTATTTGGTTTTGGCTTCCTCTCCCTGTACTCTCCCGTTTTTGGTTGCTTGGCTTGACCTAGCTTACACAAGAGCTTACTTTACTTCCTTAAACTAATCTCAAGTTTGCTTAACTTTCTCTAAAGGAAGCTTAACAGTTACTTACAATTAATGTCGGGTTACCGACAGCCTAACAGACTATATCTCTCGCCATCTCTATTTATATTCATGCTCAGTCCATCTGTACTCTTTTTTCACTTTGATCCCTGCTACAGATAAGACACACACCTACATACTCGATGCTACGCCTCCGTGCACGAATTTCACGCTCTCCAGATATTTTCCACATTAATTCAACATTATGTTGCAATATCAGTACAATATGAATTTAATTGACTTACAGTTGGTCTTGCTCACTCCCAGCAGCCAGGACACTCTCTGGGAATTCAAATAACTTCCTCTCTCCCCTGTGCGCTCAATTATGTCTGTACCCACTTCAGTTTGAACTATTTAGGAGACTGTCTTATTCATAAATCTTTTTGTTGATTTCCCTTACTTGTTGCAAATGCGTCGTCTCTCCCTTATTCCTGTCACAGCTTTCTTCCTAACTCAATTACAACCACATTCAACTACGCTCTATGTATGTAACTATTTGCCCTGGAAATGATGCAAATTATTTTCTCATTTAATTATCCTCAACTAAACTTCCCAAGACATTAACTCTGCACTGCGTATGTACCTAACCACTTCTGTTTACCATTATTTACCATTAATATTGATCCACTGATGTAATTAAACTGTTTATGCCATTTAGAAACCTGTTTACCTACTTAGTCACAGAACTCCTGCTTTTCATATTCGCTTTCAACTTCAAATATATGTCAACAGGATAGACATCAAATTATTCTTCCCCTGAGTTATTATTATTACTTTACCAAAGTTCAAACAAATCCGTAGGTATATTTAAATTAACTTATACTGTACACAAGTAGTACTTAATTTTCATTTCCTGACATAACTCGAATTTTGAAAAAATTCATAACATCAAGACGTAATATCTTCAAACTACCTTCCATATTTATTTATGCTTGTTGTTTAGCAATATAAAATTAAGAAAAGAGCGGAGAAAATATTTTCTTTACTGCTTATCGACAGTTATCATTTAAAACTTGTGCATGTACATGAATATACAATGTGAGGCTGCACACAAAATTTTTGACGCACTTTAGCCATAAGGATGACATGAAAGGAGCCAAGAAAGGCTGAGCTGGCGTAGCTGTTTGTGTACAGTAAAGTGAATTGATACCCAAGGGCACGATGAATGATGCGGTTGGTAGTTCCTCGTTGTTTTCATATCTTGTTACTCGTTATGTCCACAGATCAATGGGAAGCAAATTGGGACTTTCTCTTGTTTTAGATGATTTACTAGAATTGGGTACTAGGAATAGGTTCTCTGTTTCACTTTAGTTTAGACTGACTGACTTGGAGTGAAATGCATCTGTTTCTCCACTGAAGTGAAAGTCGTACAACAAAAACTACTTTATATCATTGTGTGCTCAAGTCTACAAATACTACAGAAACGATCAGAACAGCACCGACAGACAGAAATGGAACAGAATGGCAACGGAAACTTTCAATGAGAAGATATTATGTCAAGGCAAGAAATTCGTTTTCTGTCAAACAAGAGGCAACCAAAACACTGTCTGTCGTATTATTCTTCACATTCCTACATAATACAAGGACAATAGCAACTGATTTCCTATACTGAAATAGCATCCCTATTGTGCACGAAGGCGTATGTACATTTAAACTCCAATTTAACTACTATCATTTCATGCTCTCATTGCTCAATCTTTAATTGTAGTTATAAAATACAATTGTCACTTCCGTGTATTCACTCTCTTGTTTATTTCTTCTGCAGGGTCGACTAAATATTTATGTATTACGTATATTAGCAATTATATTTTTAATGCATTTTATAATACTAATATGGTTTTCATATCATTCTGCTATTAAAGACGAGCGTACGAAATTGGTGTACAGTTTTATTGCGTACAGACGTAAAGGTCGGTTGAAAATAGACATATTGCAGAAGATAATAGACATGCATGTACCTTTTGGTATAATATGCACTATGTACAAAATGTACATATTACACTCACTTGGATGAATATAGTGTCGGGAAACAATAGGTATAAAATAGCGGAGTGACTATTATCATTGTGTGGCTTCTGATATTTATCTTACATAGACGAACTATATAGTCTTTGAAGAACAAAAGCAAGTTAATGCGATTTGTCTCCCCAGAATGCATTGATGCGTCTTTATAGAAAGCAGAAGTCGGAGGTTGATCATGACTCATGACATTGAGTACAGTGAGTAGTCACAAACAATGGATAAGTATACAGTACATGATACTTTTGAACTTCTGATTGTACTGCTACAGTAAAGATTGGTTTATTAATCCATTATGCGCTACTAAGCCCTACCTTTATTGCAATCCAAATAATGTGTAAATATAATATTTATTTGCGTTATCTTGCATTTTACAGTTGAGCCAATCCAATGCAACGCAGTTGACCCTGAAGAAAGTGGACCTAAATATGACAGCATACTATGCCTGTGAGGTTACGACAGATCTTCCCGATTTCAATGCAGAACTCAAGCACAGTCCTATGTATGTAGTTGGTAAGTTGCAAAAAAGTTTATTTTTTTAAAATTTGAATTAGAATTAATTTACATTTGTTTTACTAACATGGAAAAATCTTAATACACAGAGTAATGCATGCAGTGCTTAATCATAGCTGGGTAGAGATATAACGATGTAGAATTTCCTTCCAATATTGTTCTACAATTCTGTGCTGACTAGCGTGAGTAATTTCAATATTCAGTCGAAAAGGAAAATCTGAAGGGAAACTTTATGTAAGTGTGGAAAAAGTTTATGTCCTTGCTGATATGCAGTATAAAATACATCATTTTTATAGCTGTATGCCCTTAGAAATTCGCAATCTTTTAGTAGCAGCTTAGAAGAAATGGCCGGAGTGAATAGTATCTGGTACACTATCTGCGAATTCTTAAAAAGAAAGAGTCTAGTTCTGCAGATCAGTGACAACAGAGAGGGATGGTAGGCGTGGAGTGTAGGGCTATAAGACATCGAGTGAAGCTGTCCAGCCGTGCGTAAATAAGTTGATTTGGACACAAGTGAAAAGTTGCAAGTGAGCCGAAGGATGATGGAATTGAGATTGAGTCAATCACATTACTACAGTTGAGATCATGTAGTATCTTATTTTGGCGAAACTGCATGGAAAAGGTTCACAGGGGAATTTCCTCTGATATGATTTCAAAATTTTCCTCTCCGTCGGTCTGTCAGCTGTTGCTTTCTTCTCTGGGTGATTGTTGGCAGAGGAAATATATCAAACCAACACGAGAGTATCATGTTGATGTCATAGTACACGTTTGCACTGCACGCTGCTTCCACAGATTTGCAACGTCAAGTCTTATCTGTTGTCCACGCCATGCATTGAATTTGGTCGCAGTCTGTTTCTGCCCCACCGCAAATACTTTAAGACTTTGAATTTTGGACAGTTTTGGATACAAATAATTAATAGTCGTAGTAGGATTCTTAACTGAAAATCTTGTACATAAATACTATGACTGAATCTGGACTTTGGTAATTGTATACATCTTTTAAATGATAATGGCATATTTTCCCCAATACGTAACATAATCGATTAAATCAATTATATAACTTAGAGAAATAAATGCCATTTTGCTGAAGAAATATCACATTCCATCGCATCCATAACAAAGGTTAAGGTACATCATTAACGATGGTAACATGAACGGAAACTCTAACAATAATTTATGATGCAATTGCGTTTAAATTTTTCTCTAGACTAACATTAAGCTAAGCTTAATAGTACTTTGCCATTCTGGCGTCTGCTATTATGTTATACAAGATCATTAAGTATTTCTCATATGTATTATCGCAAGTAACTGAGCCAGAATGTCCACACAAACTTGCAATTCCAATTCTATATCCATTAACGTTTTTGCTCTGTACTCTTCTAAATTTTATAGCACTTTCAATCAGTCTGACAGTAAGATTAAATTATTTATTTACCGTAAAAGCGCAATTATTGCACTATTTAATGGGTATTGAAGGGTAATCGTTCAATCAACCCTATTGTAAATATTTAAGTGGTTTTGATACTAAATATTAATTTGCAGTAACAGCAACATAATTCTATCAAACTACTACAAAATTACAGCAAACGTGTAATGTAACAGTAACTGTCTGGCTTTCAAATATTTATTTTATTGGTATTGAACAAGTTATCCTTGAAGAAAATTGTAGCTTACCTGGAAGGTAATACTAAAACTCAAAAGGAATAAAGGGCAATGGATTCAATAAGCTATAATATAAATGACCATAGCTACAGGACAACTACAGAAAAGCCACACATAAAAGCAAAGCCACTTATTTTACTTAAGTATGTTATTCCTTAAGCCAAAATAGAAATGTTAAGTGAATTTATTTATTCATGAAAATGTCGATTCTAATTTTGGTCTCAGTTTGGATGCATTTCAGGTAACAAAAAAAATGTAAAAAAAACATTTTAACATTTCCTATTTCTATTGGTCAACTTTTGACTTGTTCAACGAGGTAGAAAACATAGTGAAAGGAGAAGCAGAGTAGAAATTCTTACAAGTGCTATTAACTATAAGGATCCTTTTAATATCCAGGACTTTGTACTATTTATAGTATGATAATCTTTCAAAAGCCACAAACCAATACCCTTAGCTAAATTTTGTTAATTTACTTCAACTTGTGCTATACAAATAGTACCAATTCATCATTACGTTAAGTAGTTAACTGCACAAAACCAAAACTTTAGTTTGTAAATTAAACCTGATTTTTTTCCCGAAAAATGTAGATGCTTTTGGAGACAAGACACCGATGTAATCATATAACTAAGATAATACTGCAAATAGTCAGACTATAATAAAAATAGAGTTGATCCAAGAGACGACCGACTACATTTTATCGAATTCATCTCAATGTGGTTTAGTTCTTTCATAAAGATTTTCTGAATAACTTGTTCATTGTTTAAATACAGATACAATGGTTTTAAATCACATTAAATTACAAAAATTCTTTTTTAAAAGCTTTATAATGTTAAAAGCAACACAATACAGGTATAGCGAATATTTATAGTCATTTGGTAAGGTAAAAAGAATAGTTAAATAAGCATGTGCAAATTCTGGCACTCCATAGTATTTATTATAAAATATATGCTGTAATTAGATTTTTAAGGGTGAGGACATTTCTATTAGAAGAGTATTTTAGAGTCGGTCTCACCTCTAGTGAGAAGGCAGTTTTCTTTCCTCGCCATGGCTATTTGTGAAAGGAAAAAGTGTAATTAAGCTATGGAAAGAGCTGTCATATTTTAACGACGTTGTATGTTCCACGAGGAAATTTCAACGAAGTCGTTTTACGAGAGACATTTACGATGAGTGAAAGAGTTCTTCTCGACTTTTCACTGCCTTGCTTTGCGTATACTTTCTCCTTTTGTTTGGTTTACTACATATATGAATGAAGGCACAAGTATGACTGCACGTGCATATAGTTCGTTTACTGTCTATTTACTATGTAGTTATATGACTCTAGGTACTACAATGCGGGAGAAGTACTACTACTGTAAATACTTCCATCCCAAAAAACGGAAACTAAATCCGACGTAGAAGCACAAAGAGAAAGCGACTGATATAACTACGTGCTCTTGAAAGTACCTAAACTCCCATTCGATGGCAGAGTTTTACAGCACTTATAGCCGTGCTCTTCTCAAGAAGGCACCTACGCATAGACATATTTATTATAACTTACTTAGGTTACTGCTATTTACCCATTCCATTATATCTGTATTTCTAAACATTTGGAAAGTATTTATAAGGGAAAGGGAAGCCAAACCGCAAGCAGTGAAGATGAGAGGAAAATGATGATGATGATGATGGAGCATCATTAGAATTTTCTCCACATATCATAGCACAGCTTTATACATTATTACAGAAATAGGAAGAGAGAAAGCTCCGTTCCATTTTATATCATCAGATCAAAATAGACATTCAAAAGTCATAGCAGCGTCGTAAGACTACACTGAACATAACAAAAAATGGCAATTCTGTTCTGTTTATTCGTATAATATAATCTGGGTAACTACTTATGCATGTGCAAAATTCAAGCCCGCCAGATATGCTCACTTTGTACAAAATGTAAATGTGTGCTACTGAATATATGACACAAATTATATCTTGGACATAGGTTACTCTAATTGTAAGTGTATAACAAACTCATCTTTTTACTGCTTCTTTCTACCGGAAAAATACACTGCTACTTGGCTACCTCCTAATAAAACCTGCACAAATATTTTCAATGTGTCTTTTCTCGCAGTTAAATTTTATATTATATAGTTGAGCAAATATATCTTCGATTACTCTTGTCATTTTGACATAATTTAAATTATTTGGCATGCTTACATAGATACAAAATCCCATTAACATGTTTTGCCAAACAACGTCCCGTGCAAAGTACCTGTACCATCTCTATATTAGTATGTAGATATCATACACTGATATAATTAAATACAGCGATAATATCAGGGATCTGGAAAAGCCTTCCTGTTCCCTATAGTAGTCTATGAATTATAAAGTGAGCAGTTTCATTATGTTAGTTACCTATATTATATGTGGATTATTGGCAATTTCAGCAGACACAGAGTCACACTTCATTCCCAGTTCACTTCCAACGGATAATATCATACCTTTAGGCGTTGGGATATTATGTTACGTCATGTTGACTAAATCGCTAAGCGAATACATAAATATGCACGTTAATAGCCTATACGAAAGAAAGTTACTTTCGTAACACTGCATAACGGCTATTTACTAATGTTATGTATCTACCTAATCGTAAGTAATGTTATGTAATGCAATGCATGATCTGTACAATTTCCAATAGTAATGGTAGGCTTTAGTGTTCAGCCGTTATCTGTGATGTGATTGTGCTATGACAAAAGGTGCAAAAGAGCAATTCAGTCAGCACTCTGAGTGTAGAGACTATTTATGAAGTTATTGTCTGCTTTCATGGTTTCATGTTCCATTAGCTAGCAAATGTAGTATTTTGCCGACAGGACAGGATATTTAAATACAGACTCAACTCTGATAGTAGTAGTCCGAGGGAACTAGCAATAGCAAAAGGTATAAGACAATACAGACCTACAGCATGTCTATAGTCAACTGACTATCTGTACCATTTTGTTCTGTGTTATTCGATTAGAGAATTGTTGTAGTTCGGCAGTCCCGTTGGATTCGATGGTTGCTGGTGAAAGTAGAAAGTGTTTCAGGGTTAACTAAACATATCTGGCGAGGCAGAAAAGCAAACCACACTGTAGTCTAAGTCTCTATGTGGGTGATACTATTGCATATCCGCTACAGAAGTCAAGCCAGACCAAACCAACCGCTGCTGTCATTGCGTGGTGTCATTGTTTGTACAGAGCACACACAGAAGACATTGTAAAATGCACTAAATAGAGCTAAATTGTCCTCCGAGTAATAAGAGCAGATGTTGTGACCATTTTATTACACCTCTGTAGTTTACAAAGAGAATAAATATCCCTCCCTTTCTCTCTATTTTGTTTTAGGAGAGTTAAGCTGCCAGTTGGCAATTAGCTTGTTAGCTTTCGCCCTTCGCAATATTTTCTCTATCTTTTTAGTAACATTTACTTTACTAGTGTGCACACGTACATATATCAACAAAAACACACTGGAACTTTTTGCACATGAAATGCTTATAAGTAGCTTTTCTACTTTCCCAAATATGTGCAGCACTAATGTGCATCTTCCTACACACAGCCCAAGTAAGATAAATGAAAACCCTTTTTAGTTTCTTCTTAAGAGAAAGACCTAAAGAAAGGTCCAATCTAGTGCTACGGTTTCACTAACTGGCTCTTCTCTAGCAGGGTAATGGCAGAAATGCACTTGTGTGCCTGTTCTTTTTCGCCCTGAGTCAACTGTAGCTATGTCCATAATTGCACTTACAAAGAATACATACTTATGTGTATTAAACATTATCTATGTATGGGCACACTTATGTGAGTGTTACATGTCTTTAGCAAAAACAGGTCTCATTCTCTCCGACAAATAGTTTGAGCCGTGCCGCAAGTTTGAAAATTTATGGCGAAAACTAGAAAGGTTGGTTAACCCTTCCTAATACCTCAAATAACTAACCAGGCCAAACCTGGAGTTTCACAAGTGTTAAATACACCAATTTACTAATGCTACTATATACCCTATGTATTTAACTCCCGGGAAATAAATACCAACACTCTCTGCAAAGTAGTAGTACCTATGTACATTCTGCAATATGAAACAGTCTCAGTTGTACATAGAGTACTAAGCTCCAGTAATATACTGGGCTAATGTACAAATAATTGGATATGGTTTTTTCATGGTATTTGTAATGTGTTAAAGAAGCAAGTGTCTGTTAAGCAAATACTTATTTCTTTAAATTTCCAATAGTTTTACTAAATACTAAGTACATGCTTACAATGATATGGAAAGGCTCGTAGATTTGCTAAATCTAGTTTCGTAATTGCAATGAAATACAATGTTAAACTATTTTGGAATCAATTAATCAATACCTGTAACCCTGTAAAACAGTAGAAGTGGTAACAACGTTGTACAGTTACCTTAATTTACTCAGACATTTTGGTTTTCAATATCATAATATATAAAAGATTCTCATGGATATGATATATACTTGGTACAAAAAATCGGTCAAAAACCAGGCGGTTGGAATTTTGCATATGAAGTGAGGACTTGACAGTTAGGAGTAATGTTGTGTAAAAATTAAAAATCAGTGGATTTTACTATCTACTGATATGACTGCTACAGATGAGATTTTATGCAGTGATTACATTTTTTATTGATGACATTAATGACAGCTCTGTTTTTTATTATCAACATTGTTTAGGACATTTTTTTTAGTGAATTTGAAATAGCTTATCTACTTAACTTTTCGAATGCAACTGAGAAAAGCTCAGTTGGATGTTGTGTTACTCAGCTATAAGTTATGGAGCAACTATATTGATTGCTTCCTATAAATATGCAGAGAAATAAATAGAGAAGGCACATACTGTCAGTTGGTAATACAATGAATAAAGCAGGATAAAAAATGTGCTAAAATATCAAAGTCAAAGAAATTCAGAGTAAGAATGAAGGACGAAAGAGTTTACATTGCTCTTTCGTTGTGCTGAAAGAAGTTCTTTGTCGGTAAAGCAGTTGACTCATTTTTCTTGGAGCATTTTTGGGGCACTCCTCTATTTGCCCCATTTGCAATGTCCATCAAAAACAAGTCACAATAACAGTCTAACAAAGTCAAGAATGTTGCACTGCATATATAAGTGAAGCTGTAGTATATTTAAGCAGTAGGATTCAGTGAGTTTAGCTACACTTTTACAATGGATGTATTTTCTGTTCTGGAACGTGGAAATACCTTGGATATTATAGATGCAGAGTGCATAATGTTACATAAAAGTATATATCTGCTTAATACATGGAAAATCCAAAACATACCACCACGAAATAAAACTCGGCTTTGTCTGGTCTTACTTACGTTAGCTTTTTAGCTTAGCATGGCTTACAATCACTTTACTTTTTCATTCGAAAAAATTTAAGACCGTATACAACTGTGCATGAAATAAAGCACAAGCATACATGCATACCTATGCTATACTTGCTTACTTATATACGAGAGCATGCAAAGTAAATCGAAACTTCTTTACTTATTCTTAACTTAACCCGTCATGCATCCGAACAGACAGCAACAACACACTTGTCTTCTCAATTGGGCTATTTGTTTGAGTAATACAAAATACAAATGTTTACATGGATTCGCAATGCACTCAGAATCCATTTAATATTGTAGCTGAACATTCTGCTCTTTCGTTTCATTATTTCCGCTCGGGTCCACGTACATCATAAAAGTCATTGATTAACCAAAAGGCACATTTGTTAGCAGCGAGAAGGGTATTGTTTCAAAAGGTCACAATGCTGTACACAAAATATTTGTATACATTCCAAATTTGCTTATCATAGTAATACTATTAGTAATTGTAGCAGCTTTTCGATATCCATTATCCAATCTTAACCAAACCTTTTAGCAGTCACATTAAGACCATCCGTACTGAATCTACATTTAGGGTAGATCAAAACCCTTCCGTATGACAGGTTTACATATTATGTAATCAATATCTCTAAGCTAAAAGCTAATATGTATGTTATTTTGAACAGTATCTTATCAAATCTTTCGTAGCAATGACTGAAAATACTCGAAATAAAATATTACGCTCATTTAGCTAAATAGTTTCCCGTCATTCTAACCCAGTTATTGTAGTTAGTTAAAGATTTCGTTTAGACAGCTATTAAAATATCCGGATTATGAAGAGCAGCATGGTTTCAAATAAAATTTATTTTGCAATTTAAACTTGAAAATGAAAGTGACCCTAGGAGATCATGAATGTCCACTGTTCGTAGTTGAGTTGATTCAGGATTTTAGTGGTGTAGCGCAGCTAAATCTGTATGTAGTTGTGAAATGTATGTGCTGCATCAGAAAAATTACGGTTGGTTTAAGATGAGTAAGTGAAGTCTATTACTTGGATGCCACGGAAGACACAGAATGTATTGTGGGATGAGATATGATTTATTTTATCCAGAATCACCAGAAAGCAAACAATGCGTAGCCGTAGCTTAGCAGTAGAGACGAAAGGCGAGCTGACAGCGAGGAAGTTTCCGACTACATACTTAGCGTAGTAAAGCTCCTGTTGCCTTTTTTCTTTTACATTATTCAAAGTTGTCTTCTGGCTGCTGGGTGTATTGTTTGCGATGCCAGACCAACGCTACGATCAGATCATCTCTCACTCTCAGACTCATTCGCCCTGCTTTCCTTGACTGACGCTCTTTCTCTCTACAGCCATCATTAACTTTCCATCTCTCGGATTCTTAAACCGTATTATATATCTGGCCCGCAACAGCAGAAGAATAATACGCTCTCTGCGCAATAACAGTCTATGTATTTAAGTATCTACTTATTAGGCATTTATATTAAGAGCAGACGAAGAAAAGATACGCTTAGCCAACACCATAAGAGATACTGGAAAGTAAGTCCAGCGCATTTCTCGGACCACTCACTCAAAAAGCGCCGACTACTTATCTGTACTTGTTATCTCTATACGAAATATTCTGCAGTCTGTTCAAACGGGATATACTTTTTCCCCGGTTTCCCTTTCTTTCTCATCCTCGGTCTGTGTTATTACGTTTGAAGAAATATATTGTATCCGTAAGAAAATGTCAGACTACAGACTACATTCACACAGAGACACTATGAAGTAATAAATATATTATATGTATATAGTGTCCACATAAGGGTTAAGCATTTATATTTGCATTATGATTTTGAATGACCTGGGGTGCACAGTCATACCAATAGAGAGGGGGAGTTGATAGGCATTATGATGAATTTATCAGTTGACTGCAGTAATAGTATGTTTGTGAAAGATTTGTTATTCAGCAATATTTGAAAAATAAATGCTGTTCGCAGGGTGTAGATGTTTTGAGGAAAGTAAATTAAGTCAAGGCTAAGCGGACAGGACAGACAACTGATTGAGTAAATATAACAGAAAGTGAGGGAGTGTGAGCTAATTGCCAGTTTCTAAGTTTGCCGTGGATGAGAATTCCATTGTTAAGGTTGTGGGCTGTGATCGAGTGTTGTAAGAATGAATGGGAGAATCTTTAATTTCAGCGTGAGATGTAATATGTGGTTGCATGAGAGATTAAACTAATGTGTTTTCTTACTTAGCAAGTTGAGTCAACTACGACAAAACATGAACTAACATAACAGAGCTTAGCTTAACCTAAGAAAAGAGTCACCCTTCCCTCACCCTCTCCTATTATTTACATCAATAAGGATGTAAGCGTAACCTTAATTTAACCCTAATAGTATTAGTTTCTAAGTTTCCCGAATATCAAAGGAGGAGGTAGATATATATTTATAAGACGGCAAAACTACTTATTCATACCGAAAGGAAGTTAATGCTCAACACAGGAATCTGTTTACACCACAAGGAAGAATTAACTATAGAATCCCATTTTAGTCCCCCAAACTAAACAGATTTTCCCAGTAGACTTCCCTTCAAAATACTCGGCTAATATCCAACTTCTTAGAAACACGTTCTGTTGTGGTGCAGTAAAAGTTCCGTGCACACACAACAATGCCGTAACTATGTAGGGCCCTATCATTTCGTCTCAACTTTTACATGCACACTGTTCTATTTATATCTGCATTAGTTAAGAAGGTCTGCGTCTGAATAATATTGGCTTTAAACTAAACGACGTAAGTAGAACTTTGAAACTTGTAACAAAATATGAATGGGATGGTGCCTTTCTTTAGTTTCCCTTGTTCTGTCATGTTCTGTTATGAAGTCCCGAAACATTATTGGGTTGCAGTTGCAGACACGGATTTGAACGGGAATGAGCACAACACGAAGTGTTGATGTACACGTTCAATACCCATTAGAGAGGAATTAGTGTCTGTCACTTGTCACCTTTGTAGTGCTTCTTCTCTGCACTCCTCCCAATGAAATCAACTTCCTCTGCTCTTTGCCTTTCGTCCCTCACGTATGTATCTCCGTAAGTACACCAGAGATGACGAGTTAATTTCATCTGCTCCATTGCCCTGAAATTACATTTCCCCTCCTTCTTCTCGACTCTGTTTATTCTGTCACAAGATAATGTATACAGATAGTACAGTTTCCGTTATACCCGGTTTATACCTTCAAAAGTATCTTCGTCTGCTTGATACTTAGCCCTACGCATCTTATTTCATTTGAATATTTATAGTAATGATGATAAACTGCGATCCCTAGTATTTTATTCTCGGATGCAAATTAGTCATTTCTGAGTATATTAATAAAATGGTCTACATTAATCATTCATGCTACATTTCGTGAACAAATTCACCATTTACAAGTGCAGTATGCAGAACATAATGAGCACAAGAAAATTAAATGCTCTGCACTCGTGACAATATTATGATATATTAATTGTTGAGTATCTTGTAATATATTTATGGCAGGATAATTCTCTTTTACTTAATACACTATGATTATTTGCTTACGTATACGAATAATTTGCGATGAGTTGACTTAATTGTGTGGCGTTTTTCTCCACAGCGTTTCCGGAGGAGAAACCTGTCATCACTGTGAATAAGGGTTCCTACTCCGTTGGGGATTGGCTTACTGCCAACTGCACCTCATATCGCTCAAAACCAGCTGCTAATCTTACTTGGCTTATCAATTCCGAACTGGTAACTTCTGATTTTATCTTTTTCTAACTCTTCCTATCTTTGATACAATAATGTGCAAAGAACAGCCACATATATCATTACCTACCCACGTAATTCCATATTAATTTTACTCCCTATCAGAACACTCGAGACAATAACCGTAAGATTTATGGCCATGTAGAGTTAGTACTTGCTTACTTAAAGTAAGTAGCTTTCCAATATCAAAATGCTACTGTCTAATAGTGCAACAAAAAACTTCCCCGAAAGTAAATGAGATAATTTATGGTGCGGATTTACTTCTCTCTGAATTTGAATGTCTCTATGAAAGCCCTGTTTCTTTAAATAAAAATATTCATAAGACAATGACACAGCACGTAGGAGTTTAAGCACCATAGCAAATTCCAAATAGACTCTACTACATGACAACAGTACTCTGACAGGTAACTTGAAAAATTGGTATGCAATACATACAGTTTTCTGAATATTATGTTTACCGAAGTATCACTAAATGGCATAGAGAGCTGCCTTTCCTAATAATATTTATTAACTGTTATTTAAGCAATTGCAAGTTGCTGCCTTTTCTAATAATATTTATTAAATGTTATTTAAGCAATTGCAAGTTGCTGCCTTTTCTAAAATGTTATTTAAGCGATTGCAAATTTAATTAATTTACGAGCAATTTATATTACATTTTTTTAAAAACATAATTCACCCCAACGTTAAGAATTATTTTAGACAAAATTTTCATTTTAGCTACAGGAAACCCTCTTCGTAAACTTATTCGTCATTTTTAAAATTTTAAAATTTAATTTGATCCTCCGATTACTACTAAATTGCACCAGATTATTTTGACACTTCCAACATTGGGATGGAACTAAGCTTCAATGAATTGTAAATAATTTCAAACGAAGGTCTAATTTTTTGGAGCATTCCAATCTCGGAAAAAGGACAAAGAGAAAGCATTTCTGTATTCAACTTAAGCCCCTGTCTCATTTTTAAGCACTTGAGTAGGTAGCCAAGTAGCAGCCAAGATAGCTGAGAGTATTTAGAAAGCATTATATTTTTTGTGGTGTAGTGTGTGGTGAGATGTTGTGTATGCATGTTATACAAATGTGTGCTAAGTTATTTTTATGACCTAGATTTGATCCGTTTAAAAGATTCTTTTCAGAGAGAACAAATAAAGTTTGAGAAGCACGTAAGAGTTTTAAAGTATCGGAATAAATCAGTTGTCTCCATTAAATAGCTCTCGTAAAACAAAGCGTGATAAATGTACATGGCAACTATAAGAAAGCTCTCAGGTACATAAATATAAAAAGTATTATGAGCGTTTATTTTATGTATGCCTGAGAGAGTAAGAAAAGAAAAACTTTCAAGGACTGTGCTCTTTTCTGCTAGCACTTATTCATCATGAAATCTTGTCGGAAAGACAAGGCCGAGAATTGTAATAAAATGTGAAAAGACAGGTGATTTCTTAGGATAGTTTGTTGTCTTCTCTCCTGTTGATAGTCAACTTGAATGCTCTTTTCTCTAAGTGCAGTTTTTTCTGAACGACAGGCGAATCGGGAGTACTTGATTCCAGCTAAGGAGAGAATGAAGGAGCCGGACAGTAAAGAAACCGCACAGCTAGGACTCAAATTTCAACTTCGTCAGTCTCATTTTCGGAACGGAAAGCTTCAGCTTAAGTGTAATGCTAAGATACTCGAAATGTACTATCAAAATTCCGAAACGACAATCGTTGAAGATGATCGGCCAATAACTTCCTCTGTTGTTGTCAGCTCATCTTCTTCCGGATCCAACGGCAACAATAACAGAATCAAGCCTGGTATGTTCCCTATTTATATTCCCAATAAATCTTTATTTTACTAATACGAATTGGTGCAACAACGGTCAGCTATATATTCCTTCAATACCCCATTTGCTTTGGTCCTGAAATCTTTTTTGTCTTCAAATTGCCAGAAATAAGTATACTGAGACAACTCAATATTTTCCAGAATTTTGTAATATAACTAAAAAGGAGTCATTTCTAGTAATTATTTTTGTGCAAAAATAAAGATTAATTAATTTTTTCTTCATAAAATATAGGCATAAAGATTAATGTAGAATTGGATGAAATATTTCACCGTTGAAAGTAGCCAGATAGTTTGCTTAAAGGTCACTTGGCTGATTAAAGCACTACTGCACTGACGAAGGAGTCGTATATAATATAATCAATTACATACACTGTGTGGCACTAAAACAATAGTAACTAGAATTTCAAATTGAGCATATGTATGAAAAACACTGCTTAATAAGTAGTTGGATTAAAAATGAAATTTTACAAAGGCATTTAGCAGTAATGGCGCCTATACTAACGGTTTCTAGGAGTTGTTTCAAATTTATGGATTATGATTTATATGCATCTAGAATGTTCAATGAAAACAGGTAAATCCAGGAAAGTATTCTTTAGAGCATAATAGGTAAAACAGATGGACGAAGTAAAATGATGAAATTCGCGAGTATCTGTAAGTGTGATGGGAATCAATCGAAAGTACTCTTTAGACTTCATAGTTATCAGTTGTGTCTTCTTTCCTTCACTTCTTTCTCTTCACACAGACAACTTTAATGGATTTCCTCTATTAGTTTCTTTGTTTGCTTTTTTGCACGTCATTCTCAGCAGTTAGCAGCTAAACAGAAATGAAGAGCATTAGAGCGTATGAATATATCTGCCGAATCCAGAAATCCTTAGAGTTGTAGTGACTACTATTATTCTTGATGTTTTCTCTCCCTAAACAACTGTAATACACTTAAAGTTAACCTTTTCACTCATTACTAGATTCAGACATTCATTTTCTTTCCCTGGCCATCACTATATCAGGATATACATATATAATAATAACCCGCATTGGTGAAGAAACTCGAGAAACAGCAGCCGTTGCAGTGCTAAACTAAAATCAAGCGAATCCAAGAGTCTCGCTGGGTTAGAACAGAATGAGATCCAGCCTTGCTGTTCTTCAACTTTCATCTTGCGATAATAAGTAGGTGTAACCGTTCCGTTGAGTACCATCGTCTCTGTCGCAACAAATGAATGAGAGATCTGCTGATTATGTTGCTTTGCGTGAGACATAGGAGCATCTCAACTAGAATAAAGTTAACGAAAACATGGAATCATATAAACCCAACCACTCCAATCTGGCTAAGAACTATATAATACTGCAAATGATACAAATATACAGGGAAAGTAAATGCGTGCACAGCAGTTGTCTTGCCTATGTACTACATGCAATATTAACTAGTGTTCTTAAGACTAATGGAAACTTACAATGCCAGCGGAATTGTACTGCACTGATGAATTAGCAATGCATACTGCTCGAACTGACTGGGACACTATTTATATATTATTTATAACTGTTTTGACACTCTCAACAACAAGTACTAATTCCAGCGCAAACTTTAGGGTTTTTTAGGTTAGGCAAACAATCTTTAGCAGAAGCAAATGCCCGAGATCGAACAGAATGCAATCTCTTACGGCACGGAAACTTGCTTCTTTTTCTCTCACAGCGCCTACATTAGTGAGTCATCGCTGATGAGATGAGATCGCTTTGATTTGATTCTCTGTTTTTTCCAATTTTGCCTTAGAGATTTTTGTGCTACTTCTAATTTGATGTCTTCTAACTCCTCCATTACTTGACTCTCCCTTTTTCTGTAATACTTATTCTTTTCATCTCAAGCATATCAATACATGCACATAGGAGAATATCAATACAATGAATACAAATCTATTTCCTATATAGCAAATTCCCATCTAGAGCTTACCAACAGATGTACAGTAGATAAATAGTTACTGTGTTTATACCGGGACTTTCTTAACTATGTTGACAAAAGAAACTGAAACAAGAATACATAGCAACATTTAATTTTCAGGGTGGATATTTAATTTTTCCATGATATTGGGTGTTAACATAAATAGTGATCAGAGCTGGAAATATCATATTATATCAAAAGAGCAACTTAAAATTGCAAAATAATTCTGATAAAAATTTGAGTAAAATATCTTGTTTTTACATACATATTTGTAATTGGTTATTTGTGCAAGGAGTAAACTACATATAAGTAGAATAGGAAATGCATGAATGCCGTTTTAGACATTTTTTGTTCGAGTTTCTGCCATTGGAAATAACTACACTGACAATGAGTGGAATAAGTGAAGACGGGAAGAAAGTTTTAGTCCATGGCATGACATAATCATAATGCACTGATCTATGAATGCAAACGCTACTCTTTAATCTATACAGCTACACGCGTTTTCCTTAATTCGAATGCGCCTTTCTTTTCCTTTCCTTTTGTTTTTCTTTGTCATATACAGTGTTCTTTGCCCGTCTACTTTTTTCATCCTATTTTCTAGCTATTGCATTGAGAGGCGTGATGAGGAGCTCGACATGTCATGCTAACCTAAAAACATGGAACTACACTGTGCACGTTCTATATACAAATGTACAAAAGTACTATAGATAGCTATACATTCCGCCAGCCATTTCTGTCTGTCAACTTTCTTTTACATTTTCTTGTCTGCTCAGATTTAATTCTTCCCTCTTCCACTTAACTAAATGCCTACGTAGCTGAAAATGAAAATCAATGTGTGTATTTCCATTGGTCTCTTGTCTCTTTGTCTTTGAGCAAATCTTTCTGTTGAAATTTTTCCATGCTCTGATCTACAAACATCTTCTCTTAAACGCAAATAAAGGTGGATAACAGACAACACAGCAATTTGCTACATTTTCACCCACATATATTGACAATGAGTTCTGGGGCTATAGGAAAACATAGTGCAAAGGTTATACATATTAAATAAATATACCGTATATCTGTACAGGGTATCTTCTTTTAATTTACAATATAGTTCCACTCTACGCAGAAGAGTTTAAGCATGATTTCACGTGTCAGCTGAGGTTGTAGGTTGGTGAACAACCCTTAAATAATATAGAACAGATACAGCACTACCCTCCGCGTAAAATTGTATCGAACATTCCCATCTTTTCTATACTGTTTCTTTTTATGACCTAAATGAGTACCAAACCTACAGAATATTATTTGTATTTATTTTGTTTAAAATATATAATTTGCATTCCGAAATGAGAATTTTATGTAATTATAATGAAATACACAGATATCGAATCAAGCATGTTCGTACCTGTATTTACATATAATGTATCAGAATTATGTGTTGCCACGAATGTACCTACATTGAAAACCATGAAGAAGCATTGCAGAAAGACAAAGAAATGAGTGATGCAAAAAATTTAGGAAATCCGCACAACTTTTATGTAGTATACTAGAATTGGGTAGAAATAGGAATACAGTGACTGGCCAGAGTTTATCCTGTCTACGCATATATTACTTGGTGCACGTAGGTAGTCGGAAGAAAACTTTTCTTATAAATCTACTCAGCTCACAATCAGAGGCAAACTTCACAAAAGCTCCTCTTTTTTCTGCTACGGGGTAAATGGCTCACAAAAGAATTTGAAGCTTTAGTTTAGCAAGACACGGCGGCTACTACAGCCGACTGGCCTTGCTGGCTTGAGACCTCAGTTCAAACTAGCAATAAGAATGCGTCTAAGCCATCCTAAGGTACTCCCACACCTAAATCCTCAGCTACTCTATTTAACTTAACTACTTCCTTATGAGAAAGTCAAGAGAAAGTAGAGCAGCACAGCTCCTATTTACTCTGAGAGTTTGTCTTTTCATTGCCACCCTGTGTATCACCATTAAAATGTGTTATGGAATTTCTATATTTAGGTCTGCATGGTTAAACGCATGAATGCCTTCTCACTGCACACATTAGGTACTCATAACGTATAAATAAACTTCTAGCCCCTCTGTTTGTTTTATCTTCCTCCGAAAAGTCTTACTATTTGTACTAATCCACTATTCACACATGGAAGAAAATCGGGTATTCAATTCTGTTAAGAGAAAATAAAAAAAATTATGGAGATTTAAATAATTCAAAATATACTGTCATCTCCAAAAATGACGGAACAAAATTGCAAATGTTCCAGCCTCAAGGACTGTCATAACTTTTTGCAGCAATGTTAATTAAAATTGCATATTTATGGATTTTTTGCATTATACAAATAGAACTAGGACAACTTTTTTGAATTATGTAATTTTGAGTTGAAATGCATAAAAGGAGAGTTGTGTACGCATTTAGGAGCAGAAAAATGTTGTAATAGTATGGGCTGATTGGAGAGAGTGTTTAGGTTGGGTTTGGCATTGTGATCCAGAAGAGGAAAAGTGGGACAGGCAGAGAAGTATGTGGAGTCGTTGTCGTGATAGTTTGTCGTGGAGGTTGAAGAGAAGTAAAGTCTGTTTCCTGAGATACTTACTTAGTATTAGTATCCATACATATTCAAAATAAAGTTGTCTCTAAAGTGAGGACGCGTCTCTCTGTCTGGTCTCATTGCACTGACTGAGTTCTGTTGATCGTGAGCTGTGCCGAGTGTAAATTGGTCCAATTTTTACTATGAATGATCCTATCGTTTTTGTTGCCAACGGAGTTTCTCCGTTGAGCTAGTCGGTCTCCGTACAAATAGGCGCTCTTCCGTTTCTTTTCCCTCGAAATGAAATCTTATGCCAAAGAGTGAGTTGAGCTGTCGCTTTCTCCGTGCATGAAACATTTGGATAAGCCAAGTTATAAAGTTAGTTGAGATGTTTGTTTCCCTGCTACCACATTCACTTTCCTCATTTTGCATATGCTTATTCTTATGCAGTCTGACAAATGTACATACATGGCAAGTGCCTCCCGTGCTCCTACAGTCTAGGAGGATGACACAATGCCACGCCAGAGCGACTGTGTTACATAATGTGCACATACACATAATCATATAGGTATCTATACCAAATATGGACTAACTCTGTGCATCCAACGTTTTCTTTAGCAGTCTCCGACATTCAATCGTCGGCTCCACTGCATTCGCCCAATAAGGACAGACAGATAGATCTCTACACAGACGAGTATCTCCCAGCAGTGGTGGAGTAGTAGATATTATAGTTAAAGTGTCCTGATAGGAGAAAGTAGGTGGATAGAAGCCAAGCATGTTATTTATGCCTATCGCATTTTCCAGAAAGATATCCAGATGGATTATGTTGGATACTCTGCTCTTCACTCTTTTCCATTCTGCAATGTTTGCTTACTTATTTCAGTTCTATCTCTATTTTTTCTATCTGCGTTTGTGTGCACTTCTATTGTGTATGTATTGTTTGTAGTCGTTTCTCCACTATTGTGCTGCATCTATTTACTGTGTACATGCATCAACAACATGGGCTTACTTATTGGAGAATTTCCCCTAGAAATCTCTCTTATGTGTCCGCAAAGAAAATTCAACTCCGCCCATAATATCTATGTACATCAAGATATTCCATAGTCAGGCAAGTCAAAACTGGAGAAAGCACTCTATCACTATTTTTCGGTGGCAGTTTCCCTTTGCTTTCTCCTTATGGCTTTAAGGCTTCACTTTTACCACCCGATTGCTTTCGCCATTGCCTTCTTTTCCGTTCTTCTAGTTTTGCAAACACTGTATGCATTGCCTCATCCCTACTATACATTACATAACAGAGTGCGGTGGCTGTACAACTGTCAGTGCTATGTAATAATATGCAGACTACTGCTACTAGGGTTAGGGTTACCTTACCAAGAAAAGACTTCCTTCTATTATTGCTGTGGAGTTTTGCCCAAGTGAATCAGGTTACTCTGCCATTTGTCGAAACAAACAAGATGCGTCGCTTGACATATTTCTCTCCCCGTGTGCATACATTACGACTCAGAATATTCACATCGCCATCACATAAAATCGGCATTGCTCCACAGGATTTTTCCGACTCTCTCTCAACTAAAATCTATAAACTTGTTTCTCTCTTTCTATTATAATAATATTCATAGCAGAATACTACCCAAACTACTAATGCGACAGAAATAACTTGGCTTTACTTTCTGACATACTAAGACCACTACCCCAAATAGGCACTCCTCTGTCTCCCACTTATGGAGCATTAGCTGCCTTATGCTGTCTTGTAGTATTCTCTTTAAGGTGTCACATGAGTAGGAATTCCCTTTTATTAGGTTAGGCAATCACCTAATATAGTTTATCCACCAGAATTTTCTTTCCTACCATTTTACGTCGCAGCAGAATGGAAACATATAGGAATTCGGTGGAAGAAGGGGGAAACTCTGTAGAACAATCTCAAGATAAGAAATAAGGCAGATGATATAACTCTAACAGGCAACGCACTTTATTCGCATTCTTCAATTGCTTCAGAAGAGAAGATCCTAGCTTTGCATTTGATTTTTTCACGAGAGAAGCTTCCGAGGAAAAGTCAGACAAAAAGAACCCGGAAATTCAATCAAGACAACTACATGTGTACGTTAGGTGAAATCAATAGAAAATTGATTGTATTGAATTGAGCTTTGGTCTCTGAATGGAACTGATTGTGTTGGAGATCATGAAATGTCAACCGTGCCAATGTTTCCTTCTTCTTCAGGTCTCAGGTTTTTTTAGCTACTAAACATTGCTACTCTAGCGCTGCCTACTTACTAGTAATGCCATAGCTCCTAAGCACCTACATTTCAGCTACGCACTATCCGATATCCAAACACCCTATTCATAAAATATTATGCAGAATTTTCTTTCATCCGATTTTGTCTTCCACTCTCCAATTTATTTTCTCGCAAATTTTGGACTTGTCATACACTTTAATTAAATAATGCTTTTAAAAACACAGAAACATTAACGACTGGATATTATATACCTTCTTAGAAATTATGTTTCCGTTTCATTTTCCTGCAGATATCTAAACTTCAACGGGAGCTTTTGTAATACATGTGCCATAGGTATTGGTACAATATTATTGCAATATATTGCCGAATGCTGCAGATTTCGCAGTGCTATAGAAATTTACGTGAAGTGAACGCCTCAAAAATGTAATTAATGTAAAAATTCTTAAACATAGTATTTTGAGTTGTTTTCGGGCAACGTACCATATAATAAAAACACCAATGTAATGCAAATTAGGTTTCAGTACAGATTTTTTGAGACTCGTTTTTCTGCAACACCCAAAGTGTATTTCATTTTCAAATGCTTAAACATTTTCATTAATTTTAAAAGAAAAATAAACGCAGCTAACCTAGACTGTTGATCTGAGATTCATTTTGAGTTACAAACTTTCTTTTCTCTTAATACAGATAACATCAAGTACTTATGTTATTTATACCGTTACATTGCAATTTTAGCATAAGTTACAATGGTGAATGGTATTCTCACATCAATTATTCCGTGTAAATTTTTTATCTTATGTTGCTCCAAACGCCCTCGCATAATCCATTTAACGTTTCATGATGCAGACATTTCATAATAATATTTGCTTAAAATTCCTCGAGCGATAACTTTTTAGACTTGCATTTAGGGAGTTACAGTTGCACTGAATGGTAAAGATATGGCATAACATTTCTTTGTGTATGTGAGTGAAGTGTAAGTTGACAGGGTAGTTAATCAAGTGATGACGACTTGTGTATTGTGCAGAATGTATATGTCGGGTTGTTAGTTGTCTCTGTTTCCTTGATAGAAATAAGAAAAGACATGCTGCACTACATATTAGGTTTGCGATGTAATGAACATGTGAAATTTGGATGGGTGCCCTAAAAATACATAGTAGATCCAAGAACTTATGAATAATGTTATGATTATGATGAAAACAATGACAATGCACTGTCTGCTAACAATAAGGCGCCTCTATGTCCTTCCCTGACTATAATTTGTTTGTTTTTTGTCGGAATTGTAGGCTCTGTCCGAAGTGGAGCAGCTTGGGCTCATTGTCGCGTGTTGGGATGCTTCCCCGCGAACATCTTGTCTCTGTTGTCCCTTGTGATGATTTCCGTCTTGGTCATTCTGTTGCCAGTACAGAGCCAGTGTTAATGAGGTGAGGAGAAGATGCCACGCCAGCCAACCCAACGCCCCAGCAAATAAATAAATTATTGGGGGGATATGTCTATCGACAGTTGAAGAAAAGAGAAGATCCCACACCGCATCTTCCAGCCAACATAAAGAATCTTCACCGAATCACACAACCAACACGAACTGATGAGAATAACGGAAAACAGACTGAGCGCTGAATCTATATACATATACCTACATACATACTACATGCATTCGTACATACGTACATACTCGTATTATCTGTACGCTATATTCACATCCCTAGCCCTATAACTGAACATTATTCAATTAGTTAAATACCAATGATAAGTAAAAGTGCACATACCTACATTGTTGTGTCTCCACAAAATGTTGTGTACAGATTACAGATAATTATTTTAGGCGTAGTCCCTCTTCTGACTTGTTCTACTCAGTATTGCTATCTGTAACTGTATTATTATTATACGTACCTACTAGTAATAATAGTGCTATGTAGTGCTAAGTGGTAGTACATAGGTTGATTCTATATTTACTAAATGTATATGTGTACATGGTAGCACAGTTTAATATATAAATGTCATTGACTAACTAATGTACGTATTCTGTGTAAATCCTTCTCTGATATTGTAATATCTGTATTAGTAAATTAAGAACACTCTTTCTAATCCAACTTTTATTTATATAATAGCATAACAATGTGTATCTATAAATGTATATCCTAAATAACGTGTAAGCTGGAAGAAATGAAATTGTACCTATTTGCAATGTACTATAGGTTGGTTGAAGTACTACTAATGTGTATACTGTAGGTTAAACTAATAAAAGATAAGTATTTGTGTCACACCTCAGCGGACTATATGGACACGACAAAAGCGAAACAGGATAAATAATCTGGAGGGAGATAAGGATAGAAAATCCGGTTCAATCCAATCTAAGAAAAGTGAGTCTAGTTATTTATATGTACTTATGCATTTACTTAGGAGAGGAAAAAGTTACGTACCTATTTAATGTAATATCAGTTCTATCTATCCAAAATGGGTATACATTGTAATAAGATACCGAGTAAGCAAAACCAAGCTTTCACTTTGAGACAGATAGACACACACGAGCTTAGCTTAAGTTAGTTGAGTCTAGTAACTAACGATGGCAAAGCTAATCTAACCCTTAACCTAAATCTACCTGTTCTGACTAATCTATATATTTACTACCCTGTATTTAATAACGTATACACATCTTATATCTCACAATTAAGCTCCATATAGGTATCTCAGATAAATTTCTGTAGCAGTAGTGCTGGAAATATTCTTCCCTCCCTTCCTCCATCTATTCTCACACAGACAAACGCAAATGTAGATGCGATGTTACATTGGAGAAAGTCAGGAAGACAAAGGAAAGTATAACGACATCTTTTCGTTTCAGTTCAACTACCCACAATCTTTTACTACAAACAAGATAAATAGATGCTGATATACCTACATAGTTTCACAATTAGATCTAGTGGGTATTTATAGGTATCGAAAAATGACTTAATAGGATATCTGGAATGCTTTCTCGTTTATATGATTTAAATTATTCCGTAGAACTGATTGATGATGTAGCAGAATTAGTAATTTTTTAAATTTCCAAGCATTTACTTCTTAAATATTTTGTCGCAGTTTATTTTATAATATTCATTCCTATTCTGATAATACTATGACAAATAGGTAATTATAATCACATTTGAATACTCTCGTGACACCCAACACAATATTTCTTTGTGATTTTCGTAGACGCTATGATATTGCATATAAACATGAAAATAAGTATACTAATAAACATAGATTGTTTATGCGTCATGTGTATAGTAAGAAGACGGGGTTAGTAAATGTTTGTGTGTTATTGGTAGGCAGCACATTAATTTGTGTCAGTAACAGTCAAATAGTTAATGTTTACACAAATAAAATATTAGATGTTTAGTGAAACTCAAGAGTTGTCCATTGATTAAACAAACTAATTTACAAATCACCGAAATTGAAAATGGCTAATGAGTTAGAATAAGATAAGGAGAAGTATACTCATTGAGTGAGTTTTTTTGCTTATCTACATAGGCAAAAGGTTTGAAGAGGGAAAATGAAAGAAAATGTTATCTTCTAAATCCTCTACTTGATGTAATGCATAATAAGGTAATATATAAAGGTCTTGGGTTTAGAACAAAGACAAATTATTTACTTTCTCCATTAAATGTTTGGTATAAGTATACACTGCAATATACTGTACCTAGGTACTTACCTATTTATATATAATGCAATGTTATATATTTAAGCGAAATAATATTATATAAAGTGTAGTACGGTCTGTACTATGAAATTTTCAATAGGTAGCAATGAAAATGATACTTGAAAAGAAATATACAGGTACTAAGATTAAGAAAGGACACTATTGGTACGACTATCTGTATACCTAAATATAAATCTTTTGAACAGTTTTCTGATTATACTTTAGAAAAATGTATGGGTCGACAAGCTACTTATTTTCTACCTTTGTGAGCTGAGCCTAGAGAACATAGTTATTGTGTAGAGTATAAGGATTGTATTGAGATGAACGGATCTGATCTATTTGAGTAGCTCCATTTGTCGGCAGCATTCATCTCTAGTACTTAAGCTCCGTCTAGAAACTCAATTCAATTGAATGAACTCGACTGAAGTGACACAAGAGCAATCAGAGCTACTGCATATGTATTCTGTCTACCTTCTCAGCGACTAACTTGTGTGCGTAGCAGAGTATTCCTTAGAGGGCACACCCTGTGAACGAGGGAAGTACACAATTGTCAGTAAAAAGGTGACAAGACTATTTGTAAGTGTAGGTAGGTACATTTTGTTTGTCTCTGATTGCATCCTTCCGGTTTTGTCGTTGACGCTGTGCCCGTCCGCATCTGAAATCAAAATTCAATCGAAAGCTACTTGGAAGGATACCATTGTCCTCTGTGTGAGCACCAGGCAAAATAAATTCACGTAGGTATGTCCAATTCCCAGGTTAGTCTGCAGCCAAAGATACAGAAGGTTGACACAATAGAATGAAATACAAATAAAGTAAAGTGGATGTATAGGGACTTTAGTAGTGCAAAGCAGTCAATCAGTAGAATAGCTTCATGAACGTTGCTAAGGACATTCATAGATAGACAAGCAGTTTATGTAGTTCGTGACAAGTATGTCCGATATTTACCCTTTGAATTGAATTCTTTTGTTTAGTATACTCTCAAGTACCAACAAACAAATAAGTGCAAGTGTATGTACCTTTGCAATCTTTGATGCAAAAAATCTTTGTACCTCCTGAGTTTAACAAGCACAGCACTAGTGCATACTTGAGAGGATGCAATTCGTACTATGATCCAAGAGAAATGTAAGAACTAAAACAAAATTTAATGTTCAGACCATTCGCAATAAAAACGGAAGTGAATAAACGTTTGTAATAGGTACCTAACACATTATGCTACATGCGTCAATATTCGTGGAAGAAAGCAAATTACAGTAGAACTATCTTTGTACTTATTCGACCTAACGCAACAACCCAACAAGATATTATTTATTTGGGATTCAATTCTTATTTTTCAGTCCATTACTTTCTCTGCTGTCTTGCCGCTTCGACCTAGCAATTATTTATACGCCATTATGGTAATTCCAAATTAAACTAGATTTAGTGTGCACTCATTAAAATCCTAATACTCGATGTATCAAATCAATTTTGTTATGTAAATACTTGCAATTTATTGTCAAACATAGCGTAAACAGAATATGTCATAATATTATCCTTGGCTATCCTTTTTTATTGTCCATAGAAATATTTGTCGCGAACTCAACCGCTGTCAAATGATACGGAGACAGATTTCTATGACAGTTTCTGTTTCTATGGACTATATGAAAAATCAAGACTGCATTAAGACATATTCTCTGAACTTTTTCTTTTGACACTGTACAATTAACTCAGTGTTTGACTAGACACCGGCTAGTGGCTAAAATGGTTTTTAACCTCGCTAAAATTAAAATCAGGCTAAATTTGAGTAACTAACCATTTTAGCCGGCTAAAATGGTCTACTGGCTGGCTAAAATGTAAAAAAGCCGGCTAAAATAAAACACTGGCATAATTGTTTTTTATTATCAGCATAATATCATTATTGATGTTGTTTAGAACACTAGAAAACCAAACTTGGGAAGGTGTGTCATGTTCCTTTATGGTATTAACTATGACTTTCGAGAAAATTGAATTACCACCTTGCAGGTCTAGTTTTCTAGTGGTTTAAAACCCTAACCAGAACCCTATCCAGCACATAAAAGTTTAGCTATAATAGATTAGGTAGTCACAAGTTATTTACAACTGATACTACAATTTCAACGTTAATAACGTTAACTCAATTAAAATTATAACAGCATACCAAAATTGAATACAATTTGTATATTATTTGCAGTTTGCTAAAGTGTAGTGATATAAAACAAGAATTACTTTCCTAAAAGTGTAGTAAAACAATTTAAAATGTCAGTCAGTAAACATTTTGTCCTGAGATAGAACTAAGCATATTATTTTTCATAAAATTCTCCTGACTTGTACAACTACGGCATACATCATTTGTATTTGCACACTTGCATTGTGACAACAGTTGCATAAATAATTGTTAGTTGAAAATCTGGACACTATCTCTGGTGAAATTGCAATAATGAAGCTTCCAAAGCGCAATGTGAAATGTCAAGGTTGAGTTGACAACGATATGTTGTGACACAATAATTTTGTATGCTTTGTACATCCGATATGCCAGTAGCTAATAATCTGTACACCACGGTATAAACAATTAAAGCGTTTATTGTTTGAAATTCAAATTGGAATGCTTATTATTAGTTCCCAACTGATTTATTTAGATTGTAGGTTTTGTAGGAGTAGTTTATTTCACTATAGCATTAGCTAACAATGATTTATTGTCTATGTATCAGGAAATCTCCGTTACTGTGCTTAAAATACCCAAAAGTTTATATTCATTTGAAAGTATAAGTATATCGTAATATCTTTAAAAATTGAACATTTGTAGATAACTTGTCTTTTCTCCAATCTTGTGTGTTATTGTTATTATACCTTATTACTGGATATTCATAGAGTCAAGAATTGCAAGTTAAACAGTGCAGAGTGTTAAGTAAGTAATTTCGGAAAGGTGCTCTACAATGTACAAACAGATTATTGTTTCCAAATACTTATTTTGATAAATAAGTATAATTTTGGTTGGCATTATAGACATGGTTAAATATCAGCTCAGATATCCAATGCATCGTACATAACGATAAATGTTAAGAAAAATGTAAAGCGAATTAAGTCATAGGCAGCTAACTATTATTGTAACATTGTGGTAAAACTATGATGAACAATATGAACATAATAAGAGTATTTATCTGTGTTATCAATGTTTACCCCAAGATGTCGGTATTTTGTCACCCGTAGGTACGCTTATCCCATCATTATCTATTCTGTTGGGGACATTGGAACAAAAAATCTTTACAATACAGATAATACCAAGAAATCCCCTCTAATTCAATTGTCACAAGAACTGGCATGTTTTCCAATTTTACCTAGTTAAACCCAATTTGACATCTAGCGACTAGTGACACGAAATGTTGCATACAATACAAGTACTACACCCAAGCACAATACACAACATATTTAAAGACTGCTACACAGTGTTTGACTAGCCACCACCGGCTAGTAACTATTAAAATGGTTTCTATAGCAAGTGGTTAAATTCATTTTTAGCCAGCGGCTAAATAAAAACCAGGCTCTTGAGTACGGCCATTTTAGCCACTAACCTTCTTAGCCGGCTCAAATAAAACCTTTAAGCTACAGTGATGAGGGTAAAGTTTGAATCAAGATGTTTTAATTTTTTTTGTCCTCGCAAGTTCCGATTTTCCCCTCGTCCCACTTTTCTCTTGCGAGCCTATTTGCATTTTCTTCTTCTTAAACCCAACTTTCTACATGCACTAGATCTGAAAATTGGATGTAAACATCTTGGAAAACATGTCATTTTCGCAACCATGAGAGATAATGATGGGAAAATCGTAACTACTGGCAAGAAAAATATCGAAGGGTCTTGGTTTACGCATTCCTAATACTACTTGAAGATTTCAAACGACATAAACGCTCACTGCAAAGTTTTGAATGTAGCCAGTATTTAATCCACTAATTTTTCATGTACATGGGAAATAAGTAATATATATTGAAAATAACTATTTAGAATTCAAGATAATGTTAATGTTTATCCTGTATTCAATTTTTAATAGGATCTTACTAACAACTACTTACTATCATTCCCAGGTTTTATATCACACTATAACATGCATATTATGATGCATAGCTAAATATAATAAACTATTGGGTACATTATTAACGTCGTACACGTGTATTATAAGTAGATAGTGATTGTTTGGCAACCTGATTTTCTTTATTCTTTAGTATTAGGATATTATTCTAAGTAAATCTGCCAATCATCTGTAAAAGGTAGGTTAAAGTTTGTTGTTTGATAAGATGCAAAAATAGGAAGTTTATATTAAGGAAGATCATATTATTAAATGTTTTCCCGCACCAGACGAAAAAACCGAACCAAAGAAAAGGGGAGCTATACAACCAAGTAATGGAAAATACTACAGGCGAAAGTGACAAATGATAAAAAAAATGATAACGGTCATTATAGATTCACTGAATGATGTATAATAAAAATATTAAGATGAAAATATAAATAATTGTACTAATAACGTAAATACTGTACTAGTATTGTACTTAAAAATTATTATGTACCTAATATGCACATTAATGAATGTCGTATTACTCTGGGTAGATAAGTGCATTCAGTTTTATCTGTAAATACATTACATTAGATTATAAGTGTATGTTTATTGTGTATCAATGCTCTGTGTCGCTGCAACTGTTGTTTTGTCTGTAAATGGAAAAAGTAAAATCCGGAAAAGTTTAACAAATTAAAAATACTTTATTTTCCGCAAATTCTGCATATGAGTGAAAGCAAAAATTATGGACCGAATTAGTAAGGGTAGGAAGCATCTTTTTGTCCCTCGCAGTCAACACTTACCATATTGAAATGTTTTTGGTTCATGGTGTTCATGGTACACAATCATAGTGAGAATTTATTTCATTTTTGACACCTATATTATTTATGGACGATTCTTAGTACTTTTTGATAATATTTGGTGTAGTATGATGTCCATTACGTCAATTTTCATAATTACATCGTTTGCGGATTGTCCTTATATTATTATAAGTGACATGTGAAGTGTGTGACCCCTTTTTTACACTTTGACACGCTCTGAATCTGCAAGAACGATACAGATGCTGAAATCGAAAGAGTAAGGACATTATTTTCCACTTTGTACTGTTTCTGCCGTAGGTACCAGTCAGTTTCGTACGTGCTAGTTTCTACCGCTTCGCTGGCCACAGTCCCGCTATTTTTCATCGTGCTGGCCATCAAAGAAATCCTTTCGTTCTCGAGTTGTAGTGGGAGGAGCTTCTCATTGTTATCCTAGCCCATAGAATTTGAGGATCGGTAGGAGGTATAACACAGGCAAGTGACATGTACCATTCGAAAGGGTATTCGGCTAATTCGCCAAGTGAATTTCGACAATTGTAAAAGGCTATTCCGATATTTACAATGGAGATTTCGACAACGTGTAAAAGGTGATTCCGATAATTACAGAGGAAGATTTCGATAATTACAATGAT
>JABASH010000202.1:0-51209 GCA_019776445.1 Tomocerus maximus | reverse complement strand
AGAAAATGGTTTCCTTTTTAAAATCTGTTCTTTTAAAAAATGTTCCTTTTAAAAATTGTTTCTTTTTAAAAATCGCTGTTAAAAGTTATTTTTTTGAAAATATAGTTTCTTTTTTTAAATTGTTCCCTTTTTAAATTCATTTCTTTTTAGAAAATCGTTTTGCAAATTAAAAACTAAATTTGCATCTAAGATATTGCCTCGTGTCGCTTTTTCCCTTGCAAAGAAATGATTTCAGAATTTTTTATAGCTTTAAAAAGGTAGTTTTGGTACTTGACATTTCACCATGAAACAATGTAATTTTGCTTAAAATGAAGTTACTTTTCAGTCCAAATGGGTCAAATAAAAGCGTAACGACTTTTGAAACGAAATGGTCCCAGTCTACTCTGCAAAATTTCATTCTCTGAGAAGCCAAGCCACTAGCATTATTGGGTAAAAAGAGTGACTCGGGTACAGGGTTTTTCACCATGAATGTTTAAAATGAATATAAACGTTTAGAATTATAGATAATTAAATCAAAGTATGCAATTTAATATTTTTTTGTTTCATAATTGCCAAATTATCAAAGAGCGTAAAGATATAAATGTGTATTTGTGGTATTGTTTGATATCGAATCGAGTGTAAAAATAAGAATGTTCCAATTAAAAGATAGAGCTGCAAGACATAGACTTGGTTATTATATCGTTCAAATCTGGTCGAAGCCCGTATGGGCATGAGGTTATTGCCAAACAGGGCAGGAGTCATTAATTGAATTTGAACCCAGGCAACTCTCAGGTTTAGTATTGTGGGCGAATATGTGCGAGTGTGTATGGCTACTTTATAAAAGATTCGTGTTAGAGGTTTCTAGCAATACACTACTGTTCCGACATTGCATAGTTTGTGTAGGTACCCTGGCTTTGCAATCATCCGTCTAAATAACTAAAACATTTGTATTGGAAAGACAAAACAGCTTACTATCCTTTAACATAAAATAACGTAAGAGCAATCAGATGGAGAGAAGGTAGCGGATGGAGTTCTTGGTGGATCTTGAATTGTGTATAGAGTAGTCAACCCTAGCTCGGCCATTCAGTTCAGAGTAGGGATGTTCCCTTATGCTTATTTAGTCAGTTAAATTGCTCATCCACATCACGAATGTAGAGGCACTATATTTTTGTATATCGGTTGCTTGTACATAAGTGGATACAAATAAATATAACATACATGAGTAGGTATATCAAAGTATAAGAAAGCATGTCTTAGAAGAATACATTCTTAAACTCTACTAAGACAAGTATGAGACCACTCAGTACATTTCATCATTGAGTACATACCTATAGCATACCGGACAGCCAACGCAATGTAACGCAATAGAGAACGAAACAAAACCAACTTACCCCGTGGAACATACACACACAAAGAGTTGAGATCGAGTTGTGCATTTTGTTTAGTTTGACAAAATCAGGTTCAATTCGTGATATCTGGGCATTTTTACTAGAACTTCAATTATGCGCTACTGTAGAATTAAATTGAGTTTCAAGTTTCTTTACAAGCTAATACTTCTATTGGGCCACAGTAATTTCTTAAAATCTTGGCATGTAAAATGTTAGAATATAGTATTCCCTATTCATTTAGTTTCCTAGAAGCATATAAATTCAATACAGTGACGATAAATTTAAATAGTTAAATAAATGGTCACTAACTGCTAAAAATAACTACGGAAAGTGGACGAGTATCTATAGCAGAATACTTATTTATTATTTGTAACACTATTAACAAGTACTGCTTAACATACATTAGTGTCGATTGTAGAGAAGAACGCGTTCCCTCCTTTACTAAAAGGGCAAGAAAGTAATGATGTAGATAGATATAAGGGAAAGAGTAAAATTCTTGGCCTTTATAATCCTTAGGGATGCTTGTTATGCATTGTAGGTATATCTTATAGCCGGAATATGTAAATACATGAATATATTATAAAATATAGATGAAAGTATAAAATAGTATTCCATATTGTAAATGTGTGCATGTAGGTAAATGGCTATACCTGTTTGTGTTGTCTGTGTGGATGGCGTGTAGTTGTGTTGAGATGATTCGCCTTAGGTAGAGGAGTGAATCGGTTGGAAAAGTGTATAGGTCTGTGTTGTTTGTCTGTCTGTGTGTGTGTATGTAGATAGACTAATATAATTGCATCTGTAGCATGGCAATGTGATAGCCTAGGCCAGTTTGTGGAAGGAGGCAAGTGAATTCTGAGCGTCTCACCTACCTGCCTTCTTATTCATCTTAGACCCAGCAGGTACCCACATACTACAAACTACACACCTCACTCACTCACTTTTAGTCAATGCGGAAAGAAATACAATACAATACTGTTTCTGGTTAACTTGACTCTGTCGACAACAACGACAACTTTAGTTTACTGCTGTCTTCTGTCATGTAGTGTGAGCTCCGAGCAATTTCTTGTAATTTCAAGATAAACACAGAAAATGTGAGTGAAGATGTAGAAGCCTCTCTGTGTCAACATCCAATTGCTCCCTAATAAATTCATAGCCATTCTACATACATACATGCACACAGAGTGACAAACGACTAATTGTTCGTGGGATAGTGTGCAGTTTTTGTTTGTTTTAGTCGGAATAAGCAGTGGTCATTTCTACATGGATTAGTTGTCACTACTCAAGTCGAGCAGCAAGGTTGGCGTTATAGCGTCCATTTCTCGAATAGCAACAGGTGTTACCAACCAAGGTTCAAGAACATCGACAAATCATCATTCTCCATTCAATGGATTTTTCTAAATAACTAATGATGTGCAAGTAGCCGTTGTATTTGTTGTTTGGAATTGTGATATTATCGCACGAAATCCCAAGATTGTCGTAGAGGATGGCAAAAGTGATATTTCGTGGATAGCTTAGCAATTTATAGAGATGGATTGATATTCACATACCTACTTGCATTTACACGGCCGATAAGTTTGCCAAGTGTAATCCAAATGTAGCGATACCGAGATACGTAGGCACAGCTTAGTTAAACCAGCCACTTGTGTTGTTAACTTAACCAGTCCACAGAGAACAAAGAAGCTGAACGGATAATCTTGGTTTGAGTAGCTCTGGATGTAACGTATAGCTACCATAATATTATCTTGTTGTGGCTAGCATTAGTACGGGCATTGCATTGCCATTAAGTAGACATTTGCACGTCCCAGCCAGAAGATTCGTCTTGTGGATGAGATTCCATATTCCGACTGACTATGTGACCCTTTGTACCGTAACTTAGTTGGCTATATCCTTACCCTGCAAGATGATATTCTATGATAAGAGGGATCTAATGTAGCACAATACGTGTGTACAGAGTTAAGATCAAAGATCCACCAAAGAAATCCATACTAAACCAGTTGTTGTTATTCAAGACATATATTATATCGAACATCTAATTCGCGATTTATTTCATCAGAGGAAAAACTCGCTTAAATTATTGTCGAAGCAGTCATTGGAAATTACTGATACGCAAAGAATTCAATTCTGAAACCAAATTTGGAGTAGGGCAACCAATAGTCGCCTCTTCACCACGCTAAAAATGATTTAAATGTACTTCCTAATAATATGCATATCTTGATTGAGTTTTATGTACCATGAAAATATTTGTGCTTCCTTTCCCCAACAACAATAAGTGTGTGTCAATCAGAGAAAAGAGGTGACACGGTTTAATTTAATACAGTAAAAAATAACAACGACTTACGCGATTGTATCGTCATAGGCCATTGTTTTCATTTTTATACTTATCCTTATCCTACACAATCAATTGCGTAAATATCATTATCTTACTTAACTAGTAGCAATCATGTTATAAGAAGATCCGAGTTTCGACGCTAATTACATCGACGCATCCATTGGTGTCGCAGGAAAAGTTAGTACAAATGTGTTAAAGTGGCGATATCATTTATTGCATACAAAATGCCCTCAAACCATAATTTTGTGTCCAGTTTTGTGTTAAACAGTTGAGATGAATAATTTTTCGGTTGTTACTGTGCCTCATTATTGTTGTCTGGGACCACTACGACAAAAACAATGGCACGACAGTTTTCCCCGATGATATTTTCAGAACCTTCAAGTACTAGTATGATCATGATTGATTTGTGGTTGACGGACAACCACGGGATCAAATGCAATTTTAATGCTCAATGCCATATGATATACACAAATGGATTAGTGACTTAATTTATTCCTAAACTGAAAATACCATATTTAAGTGCAATTTGTGAATATTACTGTGTTTAAAGGAAAGGTTTATACTTTTCAATTTACGTGTCACGGTGAAAAATGTCTTCAGAGGTAAGACAAACGTACCATTTTCTAGTTATCAATATTTAAAATGCTTAATGCATTGAAATCATTTTTCTAGCATGAAACTATTATAAATTAATGGGAATTTGTTGCGATCCATTTAAATATTTTGGCATCGAATGGGAAAAGATAAATGAAATATAAGAATCAAAACTTGTTAAAGATAGGCAGAAACAACAGTGAGACATGTCAGATACACAGGTGCAATGCTATCTGACTTATGGTAATTATAATGCCATTAATTACTATCAGTTCTAATGTGGTTTATTAGTATGTGTAAGTAAAACAATGAATTGTAATTTCAATTATGTGATATGATGAAGCAAAAGAGATACATGGAGTAGAGTTTTATTTGTATTACAACATTCACTTAAGTTTGCACTGAATCAGAGTAGAATATGTTCCCATAGTCGTTCTTGTGTTTATCTGGTACACCCATCGCTGTCTTCAAGTTGTAGTCCTCCCTGTATACAAGAACAAAAGAGAAGCACAATAGAAGCTCAAATTTCACTGGGCAGGCCAGGTAAAAGTTAATATAGAGCGAATGGGGATTGAACTCTAATTCAGCTCAAAGTTAAATGAGTGCTGTAATAATATTATTATATCAGTACATAACACTCTGATATTGAACAACAAGAAATCCGAGAGGAAGACACAATAAGGTGATTAGTTTCTGGGATAGTTAAAGATATAAACTTGTAATGTGGACGGTTATGTTGGGATCCTGCTGTGGAATACGCTTATGTTGGATCATAAAATCGGGAAATTGGTCGACTTACTGTGTAGCATTGCGTTAAATATGAATGACTCACATTTATGTGCACATACATTCGTTTTTCTGAATATTTCCTACTTCCCGTGCCGTCGTACTCATTGCATATCTGTCTTACATTGAAGAAGTGTACTACTGTGATGGTGCTCATGTCATATAACAAGTAGCTTCTTATCTGTTTTTATTTACTCGCCATCCCCTGCGTATCATAACATTCTGATGATTCTAAATGCAAACTGGCAATAATGAAATCAGTTAAGTGTAGCTTTTTTCACAGTAATTCCGCCGACATTATTCTAGTTTATCATGTCTGAGTTGAATGCCGTATAGTCTCTTATGTGCACGCTATGAGTAAATTGAGCCATTTTTGTACTAATATCTATTCCATTCTATATTTTACAACCGGTAATGAAGCAATTGAGTTCAGTTGGATGGCAAAAATTGAATTTCTTGAGCGAGCATATTAATGTAATGAATATTTATACTTTTATTTTGTGTTTACAATTCAATCCACGGCCTTTCACCCCAAACTCGGCACAAGTCAATTCTGTAACTAACCTGATCTCTGTGCTTCCTCCATCCTGACCTGAGTTCGGATGAAATACTAATGTCATTTAGGCATATCAAATGCTTTCCTATTCAAGGTATTCACTTTAGTTGCCATTTAAGTTTCAGTTAGCTGAAATCTTTGAAACTGCAAAGACAGGTTCTTTATTTTCTTGCAAAACGACATAAGGATGTAAACAACAGAAAGACATAGAGACGTATTTTCGTTTGTATCATTACTAGAACATGTACTGCATTGTATTGCATGATTATGTACCAGAATAAGTGAGCCGCCTAAATAATGCTATCAGTTTATGTTGACATAATATAGCTGACGCGAGGCACACAGAGTGCCATATATTACATTTTTGCATTTTTTTGCTTTATGCAGCAATATTATGGTGAGCAGCGACAGATAAATGGATATGAGCTGCAGTGCGATATAACTCCGGACGACTTGCCGTTTTATTTATCACACATTATCATGTCAAGTTTCACAGGATTTTGGTTGCATGTGTTTTCTGTAATGTTATTGTGTCTCCCTGTCAGTGCAACACAGGCAGTTAAATTATAGGGATTTTAGCATTCTATTTTACTACACGCATTGTATATAATTGCAAAAGTATTTGCTCTGCCTCCACATTACATGTGTAGGTACATAAGTCCGTCTGCACTGTGGTTTAGCAACACTTTCATAGAGGCTTATAGGTTGCAAATTTCTGCTTTAAGGTAAAAATGGCAATAATATATCCGCTGCAGGAAATATGACACGCCAGCGTATGATAATAACTTTTTTACAACTTACTCAAAGTGAATTTTCTGTTGCATTGTCTCTTTCATAAAATTGTATATTGGTCAACTAAAGTGAATAATGCATTCAGTTTTACAATCAATTCATAAACGGCTAATTAATATTCATTCATTGCTGTGCGTGTAATTATAAGAATGATTATTACTATAATTATTAGAGAAACTAAGAAAGTTGACTCTTTCAGCGCAGGTAGAAAAAATTCATGAGATGTAATGTTTTCTGTGTAAGTGTGTTATGCAGTAATATGTAGAGTATTAATGTTGTGATGTAGCTTAAATAGTTTGATTTTCTAGTGCTGTGTGCAAACTGAGAAGTGAAGCGTGGTGTTTTGTTATGCAGAACTAGCTATAACTGCAAACTTCTTTGGAATGCATAATTGGAAAATCACGTTTAGGTTCTTGTTGGCCAAAAGTTTTCAGTTTAAGTAGTGTGCGTAGTTGTCGTACGAATTTCTATGAGAGGATAAGTTATTACTCAGCCTAGGTAACTACATAATGCAATTCTCTGCCATTCTTCCTACATTCTATCAATTGTTGCATTCTCTGCTAAAGCACAACACTCAGGACCTCAAATCCTTCATTGTCCATCTTTTACAGCTGCCAAAAAGATTTAAGAGAGTCAATTATAAAATAAAAATGCCAAATACAGGACAGGACTCACGGCTGGTTTGACATGGACACATTGACGACAATGCTCAATTACCACATTACAAATAAATAATGTTTTGAATCCGTTTGAGCATCAGAATCTTCACTGTAAAATCTTAAATGCAAATTTCATACCAAATACTTATTACATCTATGGAATTTATTTCGCCAAACTATTCACAATGAATGCCAGTTCGATATCATTGGTTCAATTATTCTTTTCCATTCTTGTTAATTTAAGCAAACGAGTAACTTGTCAAGAATCAATTTATTATCATGTTAGACGATTTAACTGAACTTTGATTGTTTTGGTAAACTAGCCAAATACATTAGATACCATATCCGGTACATACAATTAACCATTAATACATATGTATGTACGATAATGGCACACACAAAGGGGGAGGAATTTATTTCTGTGTAGATTTACCTGTCAACTCGTGTCTCACAGTAACAAGTGTCACAATTTACAATACTATAGTGAAAAAGAATATACCTAGTTTGTGTTTTCTGAAATATGAAAAAACAGGATGAAATGGGAATTCTACCTAAGCAATGTTAACTTTGACCTGTGACTAGCTGTAGTTTAGCAAATGTGCACTTTTCTGCTGTGTTGTAGATATTGTTGTTCAATGACAAAAAAGATGTATGAACTAGTCAGCGAACATGTATTTCATGTCACGTAATAGAGAAATCCTTTACATGAACAATTAGAAAACGGTTTTAAATGTTTTTCACCAGTCAGTTCATTCGAATACGTACAAGATCTGTGTGAATGTATCACAGTAGTAGGTGTTTGCCTAAAAGTGCGAAGTAGACCACAATTCCCATTCGTTACAATGCAAGGCTGCAAGTTCAACTGGGAACTTGTTTGCTAGTGACATGACTGAAATATTATATGATATTCTACTCATACTTTCTCATTAATGCTGATGGCATTTATTTATTTCGAAATTAAAAAACTGTAAACAAATGGTTTGTTCTCTCTGATAGACTTTGTTGCATTTGCTGCACAAAAGGGGCATGTGTATTCCTGTTGAATATATTCTTCAATTTCTCTATTGTAAATCTTTTTATAATAGAAGCTACCTTTTACTGATGGTTTCAGTAATTTTTATAACAAGAACTATAAAGATTATAAATAGTGTCACGCAGATAGTCGTATAGTAATAATCTGTTATCTTCCTGTAGATTTTAAGGATTATTAAATTTTATTACAGGTGAATATTTTAATTGTGATCCGCTCTAAATTATTTACAAAACTACATGTGTAATTGGCAGAGTAAAATTTAATATCGTAAAGTTAGTATTTTAGAGTTATCTCTCGAACATTTTTGAGGACATGTACTAAAAGTGGGTATTCTAAGTAATGAGATATATTTAGTAAACCTTGACATCATCTGGGTATATAGGAAAACAGTCTTGTGGAAAACAATAAGGTTTGTGAAGATTCCCACGGAGAAATACAGAGGTTAAATTAGCACACAGTAGAATTATTCAGATTTGTAAAGAAAGCGAAGAACAGAGTTTTAAAACAAGGGTTGATTCTGCAAAAAGTATTTTGCAGGAGATGCATGGAAATTATATAGATAAGAGCCTGTAGTTAATAGTAATGTCTGCGTTTCTCTGCTTTAGTGCTTCTTTAGCTTTATCTTGTATCTTTCCATCTACTGGTGAAATAACTGAGCGTGAAATGTGTTTCTATTTCATGCTCAACAGCTTTGTATTGGCTGAGAGCACGATGTGCATTCTTTTCTGAAATCACTTTAATGTAAATTTCCCTTTGAATCTCAAGGAGCTAAATGAAACTACGAATTTACTAGGTAGTAAACTACCGAAATGTAGTCATTGTGATCCTAAAGTATATCTAAAGAGGCAGGTGCTGACAACGATTCTTCTCCGCAATGTCATTCATGCTTGCAAATAGTTACAGCGTTGAGATCAGTCTCTGAATCTAAAATAAGTCAGTCAGTCAAAATCATGAGTTTCGTTTTCTACACTTATTGTTGGTTTGTGAGTGTTATTTTAACTTTCATTCACCATAAAGTTGTGCATCTTCACATACAAAAGTGAATCTTTCTGTACAATCAGGACAAAATTCACAATGGAAGCTCTGCTACAGAAAAAGCAACGAAATTACTTGCACTACTAGACTTCAAATTACACACGACAGACATAGCTAGGTTGTTAAATTACAAATTACTAGGTGGTAACTTTACTGGCAATGTAATGCTAAACCAAATCTACATTGTGGAAACAAGACAACTTGTCTTGTTTATATCTTTCTATTCCCTTTTCATCCATTAGCACGAAAAGATAGAGATTTACATTGCATGCTCCGTGGAGACGACTTTGTTCTTTTTTCCTGCTACACTGCATTGAACATGCAACAAGCCAAGAAATCTGAGAAAACCAACCTTCTACTGTCTTTCTCTACTACACTAACGTATTAGATCAAAAATAAATCCACTCAAATGGCCTACGAGTAGACACTTACATTCCATTTTACATCTATCTCCATCCCATTATTATGCTGCATAATTAACAAGATTTATTTTCATTAAAAAATAGTACCGTCCACGCAAAAAAGAATTTTTTCCTGCTAAATCAGCTATTAGCATAGCATAGGTATGTACTTATTCCCATTAATGTGCATTTGCTGAGAGTCAGTTACCAACAATATTATGTAATGACAGCAAATGCTAAGTAAATAGCAGTATAAAACTACTGTGAGACATTAATAGCAAGTGATACCTACATAACAAATAAGGAAAAGGATACCTATTTAAAAAAACTGCCATGCAATGTAAAACCTTGACAATTGAAAGGGAAGACAAGGTAATATTAGAATATGTCGTTGAACTATTTTAGTTATGTATGCCTTATTGAGTCAATTTTCCTAAACAAAAAACTCCCTCTGCAGTCTGCACCTGGTCTCAGAAATAAAATACATTTATATCGACAAATTATGCTACCATTTTTGCGAATCGATTAATGAGCATGAATTCGCCACTTCAAAGAAAGCTGTTTTTTGGTAATTTTATTGTATTTGCCGATCTAAAATATTTAAGTTATTTTTCTCCATTACTAAATTGCACAGGTATAGTATTTATTATTAGCTGCAAAACATTTAAACTAATTTATCACAAATAATGAATAACATAGCTACTTAATAAATCCACAAAGAGGTACTTAAAAGGTGCAAGAAATAAACATTAAATAGGCCTTGATTTGATGTTCCAAAATGGCCAGCTAATATTAACACACATAAATTATCATTTATGAACATTATTATTCATGATTTCATGAGGATGGTAGCAAATGGAGTTACATGACTGCATGTATATAGTTTTCTTATGGTTTCTATAAATTATAGCACCTATACAATTTCTATAAATTATTTCTTTTTTAAAGATATATTGGAAAATATATCCTAAATGTGAACTTATTGCCCTAATATAAGTTTAGTAATAAAATCTTACTTAATGCCACTTAAGGTATCCAATATTTCTAACTAAGATGCAAAAAATGACCTGCTTCCCCCAGACAGATTTATTTCAAATTCTTAAGTGAAGTTAAAATATTTTTCCATTTCTTATCGTATTAATACTTCAATCATAAAATCTTATGATACATCCCCTAATCTTGCATACATATCTCACAATCAGACTAAATAATTTGATAAAATTATGATTATTCTTCTCTTGGTTACATTGGAAGAATAATATCCGCTTGACATGTAGAGATACATGACTCCGTGAAATGGTAAACGAAGTAACTATAGGGTAGCAAAATTTGGGAAGGTTATACTATATGCATAGTAATAAATAATATACAGTACAGTAATATTATACTGAAAACTCCAAATTGTAGCAAAACGTGCCAGATTTAATGGGAGATCTCATCATTTGCCATCTGTTACATTTTACCTTTTTTCAAGTGACAGTCCGTTTAGTGATGCCATATTTAGAGAACATGAAGAGATAGAAAACTAAAGTATGGATAAACTCTTTTCCTGTTTTTTAATATTTTATGTGGATGTAAGTCATTTTTCAACGAATAAATTGTTTGGCTATAGTCCACGAAAAATGTATAGCAGAATAATATATAGTGGTTAGGTAGGTGTAGCAAGATAGCATAATGGAGCACTGTTCCCATATTTATTTCGAAATGGTAGAATGCTATTCTGGTATTAAATATCATTTATGCCATAAGAAAGTAGGTGGCTAGATCTGTGGTACAGAGACGAAGACGAGTTGTATGTTTATAGGAGAAGAGGTATTAGTATCGATAGTAAGTAGTTATGGATGGCTTGTAGGATAATGTGATGAAATTATGAAGCGGGCTATTAGCTCCTAAAGTCATAACAATATTTAAGTATTGGTATAAAATGTATAGGGATTGTATGTATATTGAGTGTGGAATAGAGATTGTGGAGATAATACCCATCTTTACCCACCTAAAGGTATGTAATGCGACCTTCAGTATTTAATATCAGGTTTATGTACCTCTACTGCAGCTATTCGAACTTCTGCTGTGGTTTTTACTCTATTCTTTAGTTTTTTACGCAACTACATCCTTTCCAGTCCACACTAACCGAGCAGAGCTGAGTAGAAATGCCTAGTGCAAGGTAGGTAAATAAAATACAAAATGAAATCCAAGGTAGGTTTAGCTACATCCAGGCAGGCAGTGCATAGCCGGAGCATCTCAGAAGATAAGGGTAAGACAATCAACTGCATACTTGTGTGTGTACGTGAAGTTGCATTATAGACCATGAAATGAAAGGGCTTTGAGAAGAAGATGCGCTAGCTCCGTTTTTCTCAACTAATTCACTACACCTTTCTTATTATAGTTTGTCTGTGGCTGCAATCATGATTCTTGCGGAGCATCTGACGATGAGATTACCTCACTAAATAATGCCGCAGAAGAGGAGGAGAAATAAAAGAGGAAATCCTCAGCTTGCTTCATTTGGTTTCTTTCAGACTTGTTCACATTTGTAGAATGGACAAGTGTCGGTGTTGAGGGCTGCTGCTGGCTTCTTATTATTGACTTGGTTAAACTTATTGTCAGCCGGACGGACGGAATGAAACACTTATATGTAGTAGACCGTCGTGTACCCCTCTACTACTCTAGGTAGTGCACCTATAATACTTAAGTTAGTATACTTACACTCTATACTACTTATTCTGTAGTATAGACAATATAATATGTAACCTGTTGCATTTTCCGATCCAGTACTTTATACGACGGAATTGCTTATTTATTGTACTGAAATGGTGTATACTGGGATGTTATAGTAGTAGCACTCGAAACACAAGCCGTTGCACTACTACTGTGTATATTATGTAGTTTTGTCTTGACTGCGAACTAGACTGAAGATGAGTGCCCCAAGCTGTTCCTCTACTTATATTATTGACTTCACTCGGTTTACCTTGAATATCTTGCATTAACTCGAGTTTCCAGACTAAGAAGTGCCTTCCATTTCCAACCTCGTCTTTCTTTGCTTGCCGGGCATTGCACATTGAACTGCATTATTTCACTTCATAGGTAGTTGTATAAATAAGTTTCGTTAGGTAGTAGAACAGACAGACGGATATTGTCTGCTGTTGCTCTGTGTTCAGCCTGGACCTAAGACCCTTCAATTAAGACTACGAAGCGCATACTCTTATTTAATTCCTGGGTTCCTCTCCTTCCAGACAGACACTTAACATTACTGAAGCTGCACATGTTTCCTTTAGTTTTAGAGATTGTACGTGAAATTTTTCATAGTAATTTGTTCGCCTAGAACAACAATGAACAACGGATGAAATAAATCCTAAGGCAGGGCCAGTGTGCTCGCGGCCGGACGTTGCATTGGACCACACTCTGCTTTACTTTATGTCTCTATGTACTTATAATAGATTCCCATTTCATGTTTTCTACCTGACAAATCACTTTTTACTTATTTCTACCCAATAAGTCACTTTCTGTGTGCTTAACACCCAAATGGGGATGACACAAGTCAGCAATCGACTGTTTTTGAGAATCCTCCGAAAATGAAATGCATTTTGACTGTCCTTGGCTTTGGCTTGAATACATTAGCATCTGCATTCCCTACCACAGCTGCTTTCTGTCGAAAGTAAATTTATTTTTGAACGTAAGGCACAACCTGAGCGGCTCTTTTGACACCAATCAAAGAAATAAAAACAGATGGACTCGATACGATGGTAATGAGCACAAATCAAAAATATTGTGCGACAAAGAAAAGTAGTGCATTAGCAGAATCTAGAAACGTGCCTTATCACCATTTGGACATGACTTGAGACTACTTAGCTCCTCAATGTCAGACCTCGCTACTTTCGTTGACTTATGGCTATGCAGCATTAGTGCCTCCATTCCTCCTCTGACCACTACTAAACAAACAAATGCAGTTTTATTCTACACAGAGCTTTCTATTTATAATGACCCATCTTAAATGTACTTATTTAAATAATTATTATTGGGTAAGTTAATAAAGGTTAGGTGGTCAATTCTTAGTTCACACTTTGGCGATGAACACATTTAACGCAAGAGAAATTCCCATTATGTCCTGCCCATTTATTGCTTATGACGGTATTCGGCTAGGTGTGATTGTTTATAAAGGACCGTCTATATTTGACATTGTTTTCCCTTTCAGTTACAGAGACACGTCTTCTTCATTTCATTTATGCACATCTCCACTGACAATCAACCCTACAATATATATAAAACCGCTGTGGTACATGAGTGGATGATAATAGGGAATAAAGTCAAATTTGTCATGGATGAACTAAATTTGATTACACATTAACCAACCTTAACATTTGAACAAACAGCATACCTTCGTACATATTATAATCCCTTTTTCATCTGGACATATTCAAATACTATTGTTCAGGTAAATATATATAATTTCTGTTAGACCATAACACCGCCATGCACTGCAACAACAATCGTTTCTCTCCCCATAACCACCACAACAATAAATATCTGCAGGAGTCTTTATGTCTCAACCTTTTATTACTCAGCGTCAGTGTAAACGTGATAAAGCCAAAGGTACTAATTCAATTTCAGGGTGTCGATGCAAATTTATAAATTTAGATACAAATAGCTGTATCCACAAAGCAATGAGGGACACAATATTTTGATTACTCCTTTCAGTTGAACAGATAAAAATAAATTTTATTTCAAAAGTATTATTGGAGAGTAGGATCTTATTTCACGGCTGTTAGGCAAATTCATATTTTAGCTGAGAAGATAGTAAACACTTGTAACAATGTTGTTTTGCCATGTTATTTTGAACATCGGTCTTGACAACACTTGTTATAAAAAATGAACAAAACAGTTTATGTGACGAGCTGTCAATTGTAAAAATATATTATCACACCTTAATATGGCTAACACATTATCGTTCGTTTCTTGCACCTGAATGTCATTTTTTTTAAACTTTATCTTATCATTGTATGTGCATGCTATGCAACACTCAATTTCGAAGGCCTTAGAGAAGAGAAGGGTATTAGTGCAGTTTCAGTTATACAAATTGCAATGATGGATATAAATCTTTTTTATTTGTTTTCCCCAAGTACCATATATAGTATTGCATTAATATGTGTAATTACTAAAAGAAAACCGAAATTTCCGAAAATTCGGAAAGCATTCGAAAATATTTGAAGCTGCACGCGGTAGTTGATAGACACTTAAGTATTTGAAATTAAAATGAATCACGGATTTGTAGATTGTAAATTATAATTAGTACATTATTTTTTAGATTAGGTGTACATGATATAGTTTATAAGAAATGATGTTGGTAGTTTGGGTGGTCAATGCCCACCTGTAAGATTTACTGTAGCTTACTTAGAGAATTGTATCTCAAGCAATCTATAGAAGAGATATAAATGGTTTGTTTTCAGAGTAGAAATGTGTCTGTGGGCAGGATAATTTTTATTTCTGAAGATAATAGAAATAACTAGGTATGTCCCAAAGTCCTAACTACATAGACATTACACAGTGCAGTGTAATTTAATGTTGTTAATGTACGTATCTTTGCTATTGTATTTTATTGTATTCATCTTGTTGTGGATTTGTTCTTGCAGGACATGCATAAGGAGCCTTTGTGCATAGAGCTATAATATAGAATCTGTAGGTAGCTATAAGAGAATAGAAGAATGGCCAGAGACAATAAGAGAATCTCGAAGGTATGTATGTACCTAAAGAAAAATTACATTTCGTGGGCTGCTATTTCATCCCTCTGTCTGTGTCATCGTCATTACTGTAGAATAAGTGTACCTGATGGACTTGACTCCTTTCTTCGTGTTCATGCCTCTCTTCACGTTGTTCGGCCTTAAGTATACAGTCGGACAAGGTATTAGCTGAGTTTTACTCGAGTTGCCTACTGCCATTAGACTCCTTGCCACAGTGCAATCAGATGAGTTGTTGTAATATACATATAATGATGCGGTGGCATGGCATGGCATGGCACGCCAGAAAATGCTGCAGACAACAGAGCACAGGTGATGCAGGGACATACATTAGAATAAGTAGAGTAGGGTCTTCTGCCTCTCAGACTCTAGTAGTCGCCGACTGACGAAAGGAAACAGACGAGAATTATTACTGCTTTCTGAGTTTCTAATGTAACTATCACCATCCTCGGATCAAAGTTCATGTTCCGAGACAATCCCTTTGGTTGTGCATTCAGTTGGTTTATGGTCTCTCGCCACTCTCTGTCTACTAAATTCCCCACCAACATCTCTTAGCTTCACGATATCCGAATTATTTTCTGTGTATCTAGTGCAATAAAATAAATCTGGGCGCAAGTGCTACAAGAGAATAAATTTAATATACTTAATACATGAAGAGCTGTTTTTTAGTTACGCTTACAAGGGCTGTGGTTGTGTGTAAATGTTGCAAGTTAAATTGAGTTTTAATTAGCCATTTATTTAGCGAGTGCACTTGATGCATCTTATAGTAGGTATTTGCAATATCATGACGTTCATGACACGGACAAGTCCGCAATCAGCTATTATGATTGTATTTTAATTTACTTAGTCTGTGTAAGTATGTGCTGATGATGGTCGTACATGTATCTGTGAATCTCGGCAATCCTACGGAATTAAGTGAACAATTTTGCAATTGCATCGACTTAGACAATAATTAATTAACTACCGCCAAATGAGCTATCAAATGAAGAGTTGATAAAAAGAAATATTAGCTATATACACAGGATGCGACGTTTTTTGTTCACTGAGAACTTGAATTGTTTTGAGACTAGTAAAACTGCATGAAAAACTCAATTCAACAATTGGTCTCCAATCAGGATCACTTGAGCAGACAGCAAATGCGACTCTATTAAGTGAAATCAGGTCTTAGATTTGTGAGTACAATACCAAGCATTAGTTACCTACTACACACAATACTAAGATATAAAACAAGTCCTCCCATCACAATACAACAATCAGTCAAATCAAATATCTTTTCCGAAATTTTTTGCCAATCATGTGTGAATGTCGACTCAAAAGTCCTCACATCGTATAGCGATCCCACAGAAATCTTGTAAGTCCTTTTGTGCGTATCTTGGATTTGTGTTAAGTGTATTAGTGCAGACCCATATGAGTTTTTGTTATGAGACGGTGTGTCCAAGTGGTGAGACAATGTTGTTGGTAGTTGGTGGTAGTCGAGGTTAAGAGCAATCTGTCGCAAAATCGGGTTTCCCACATCCTGCTACTCCTGTCGATTACCTCCTGCTGACTTACGATCTTGAATTCTGATGTGCTGACTGATTCTGATTCCCAAACATCTCTGATCGCATCATTAATATCAACATCCTTAAATCGATCTTCCTCCCTAACAGCATTTCTTTTGAAAAGACTGTTCTATTTACTCAATACTATATGATCTCCTTCCACCTTGAGCAGCATTTCTTGAGTCTGACAAAGATAACCTACATAATAAATGCTGTCTCTGAATACAACCCTCCTTTCATCTCACCAACAAGTATTTCTGTGAACATAGACTAGCAATTTAAAAACAATAATCATGTACGAAATGTAAGAAACAAGTCCCACAGCCACATCACAACCAAATCTTTATCAGGACACAGTCAATTGTGACGAAACCACAAAGGCCACACTGAACATCTTTGCCTCGATATCGCTTCAGCGACAATATCATATCAATTCCATCTTTGTTCAATTTATATCCAAGTTCTTGGAACCAGGATGTGATAAATGTTTCTTTCGTCATTATCACAGTTTTTATTTTCTATGCATCCACCACTTAGGTGTCTCTTTGTCATCCTCCTCTCGACTATTTATTTCACACGTCCCTCTGCATACTACAGAACAACATTTCAATATTACACAGAGCACAATTACCACAAAGTATTACCACAGGACAAACCTCAGAGATAACTTTTTCTATTTCTTTCTGGTTTATCCATGTAGTTGTGTCGATGGACTGGATTTAGGGAACTTTTGTTTTTGCTCACAAGTGATGTGTGACTTCAGCGTCAGACCGATACGCGATGACAGTTCATTCTGGTAAAAAATCATCCGGAACGTCTTTTGAATACTGTATCATCAATACACTTTTTACTGCAACATGTTAATGTGTCCAAGCCTTATTTTCTTAACAGATATACATACCAATGTGTTCTCCTTCTTGGGATTTGATTAGTAATCTTTCAGAAACACTGTACTATTTACTTACCTGCGGAATTAATTGCCGTAGTCGCCTCATTGTTGATTGCTGCGTTGAAAACCATTTAATATAGTACACAATGATAAATATGCGTAAGTCGTCAGTCCGTTTTCCTATAACTCAGAGAGATTCATTCTGTTAAGTAAATATATTATAATATTAGTATGCATATGCAAGACTGTAAGTATCAGCGAAGTTGATGACTGCACTTTTAAGTGTTTTTCTTGAGTCCACTTTCAAAGTATAGCAGGTAGGAAGTTTTTACAAACCCAAGTGTAGCCAGCCCTTGAGTATTGATTTTTATATGCATACTTGGATTCAATAACCTTCTGCACTTAGACGTGGTTTGGTGTTTGGTTTGGTTTTGCTCGTCGGTGTCATGTCATGACTTCTTACGCTTCACATGCCTAATGGCTTACGTTGTACCTGCCTAATATGTACCTACTTACATATTCAACCTTTCTATATCATTCACAACTACAGGTAGATCCACAAAGCCTTCATTTCAACTGATGCATTAACACTGAGGATTTTGCGTGTTTCTGTTACCTTGGCCGTACATTCTTTCCTTTTCTAGTGTGGGCACCATCAGGGTACACTTGACGCATTCTTATTAGACTCCATTATTTATATGTATGTTTTTAAATTTCACTTGACGTTTTCCTAATTGCTTCACTTTTTATAGCCACTTTGTTCAATAGAGTAAACTTTAAATCTCCTTGCCCTCATTACAATTTAGCTAAATGTAAACATGTATTAAATTATATTATAAATTATATACTCACTCTTTATACAATTATCAACACACACACACTGCATGAGTGAACTACTAATTTCATATTTATTACCCTCAGAGGCCATGCCTCCTACACAATCTCCACACTCCGCAACTAACACTATCTCTCTCAGCTTTGTCATAGTTTCTTATGGCATCAAAGCAAATACAGATAGGAAGAGACATTTTATTACCTGTCCCCTGTGAATACATTGATATTATTATCAGCGATAATTAATATAATATGGCTAATGACATTTATTATGCTCAGATAATTATTATGCATTTGCAACATTAATCTAACATGATTTTCCTTATATAGCCTTCAATCTGTATGAAAGTAAAGCAATAAAACTCGTTGGCGATTATTAGAAACATTATGCAAGGATATTCAAGTAGTTCTAGTATACTTTTAAGGATGAGAAGTTTAATTTTATCGACATCGATGTAATTGTTTCTTTAAAGACGACCCTAAGAATGATTTAATTTGTTCTGGTAGCTTGTGAATTAGACCACTAATGAGGTAATATTGTATGTATCAATAACTCCCCAGGGAGAAGTTATAAAAATAAGGATTATATGGTCAATTGTAACAGATTCACAGATAGTATACTTTACATTGCAGAAATATCAGTAATTTGGATTTTCGGCTGAAGGTTTCATTTTTTCTGTACAGATACAGCAAGGGTGACTAGGTTGGGAAGTACTGAGAGTAACTTATGACAATTATGCAATATTTAACTTTATATTTCATCTATAATCACAGTATGTTTATGTTCGAATAGCATGGTTCCATATTTGCAACCAAAAGTAGCATTTGCGTAGTAGCATGAAATTGTCGCTGGAAAAATATCATTAATAATTATCAATGAGAAATGATGCATTTGAAAATAAATGTATATGGCTTGTGTCAACAATCGATTTGGTTGCATTTGCAAGCGCACGGTGGAATGCAAATGGCATTTTAAAGTTCAATTACCTGGTTGAGACCAAAAATGATGAAAGATTGCCAATCCTTATTCCATTTGTAAGGATTTACATATAGAAATGGACAAATCCGTTTAGTCTGTTGGGTATTTGCATTTATAAGTATGACGTAAGTGATTTCATAACAAAACAGTCAAATTTTTTAAATATTTCGATTGAGGGCGCAATTTTCCGAGTATGGGTGAAGGAAGATAAGTGCTGTGTCAAAGGCAGTAGTACATACGTAGAGGGAAAGGTACGTAGAGATTTCAGATCGGGGGGATGAGTAAGTCAAAACTAATAAGTTGTCTTACCAGATGTCCTGAGTTAATGGAAGTGGATAATCACCTGACTGCTATTATCTCTCCTAGTGTTAAGTTATAAGGAACACCATTTCTCATTTTGAGGGCGACAGAGGTAATAAAACTCGAGAGATGAGCTGATATAATTATTCTTATTGCTATTTGATTAAAGCGGAGAGATTTCAGATTGACAAATGAGGTTTGCTCGCATGCAACAATTATTTAGTAGAGCTCTTCTAAAAAGGAAATAGACAGAGAATGTTCTGCAAGAATGAGGAATGAGTCGGAAAATGGCTTGCATTGAATTTCTGAGTTTAGTCCAACCATTGAAACGGTCGGGTCCAATTCATTTGCGGTGCAATGAGATATTGTGTCTGGCTGGCTGCGTACTGCTGGTGAATTCCAATCGGAGAGTTAAAGAGAGCACATTATCTGTATTCTTATTCAGAATGTATTCTTATTCAGTATCTCTTGAGAGACGAGTTGTAATTGTAATAACTTGTGGGGAATTGCTCCTGGTACAGAGATGTTAACATAATGGATACTGTGTTATATGTTGATTGTGTACTAAAAGACTTGTGTTGCAAATGAGTTCTTGTCAAAGACAATTTATGGAAAACTGGGTTGGATAATCTTGTAGGATTTGAAGACAAATTTTCTGTAGCTGGATTGAGATCGGAGGTGAGACTTGATTTTGAGCATGTGTAAAAAATGACAGCTGGCAAAGGTTTCATAAATTATGAGAGACTTAGTACGGGAAAGAGGTTGGGACGAACCAACGTATCTTCGGACCAAACCTCACTACAAAACTCAGGAGGAAGCGTTTTCATTTCTCTTATTTTCATTCTCCTCCTATAACTTTTTTCAGTCAAACACTGAAATTCGTATAGATGGGAGATGCATTGTTATCTATCTGGGCTTATTATTCTAAGACATAAGGGATGTTTTGCTTACTTCACAATTGGAATGGATGAATAATTGTTTTAGCTTAGGCAAAATATACTTACGATATCTCTGCCTAGCTTACGTCTACAAAGAACCAACTACTCTCGACTGCAATGTGTAAAATAATGTCTAGTAATATGTAACATTAAAATCTTTACTCTCACAAACATGTATCTACTTGTTTTATTAGTTCCTTCATTCTTTTGCTCCTTTGCCTTATGAATTGCCAGTTCTTTCATGCGCTTTAAAAAAATCCAATTCTAATGCACAGATTAAAATATTTTTCACATTTATTCATTACGATTTTATATAGTACATTTTTATTCATGAATTAACAACTAAGGACATATTATGTGTATCCAGATGCAAACAATTCATGCACACTTACAAATTCCGCAGTAGTATCGTTAGATTTTTTGTAGCAACTATTCACATCTTTCACATTATGACATGTTACTAATTTCTCCATGCTTCATTATTTTGTTTAAAAATCACGTAAAGGAATAGCTTCAGTGAAAAGATTACAGATAAATTGATGAATTCCGCATAAACATGTTTTATGTCACTGTTATATGTGGCAAATGTCATCAGTGTAATAATATTAATAAGTTGTATTGTACCGTGTTATTTATCCCGACAGCTTGGATGTAGAAATGCGTCAACGCTTTAGAATGTCTGTGTTTTATGTTACTCTTAAAATCATGCTGCCTTTCTGCAGTACTAAAAACAGGAAATTTAATTTAGCTATAGAATCCATTTGGAGCTACCAAGGTTTTTAAGCATAGTGTGAACAGTAAGTAGATTATTCGATTTCTAAACTTTACTATTAAGAAAATGCAACAATGGGAAAATGGGAATGAGTCTCTTAAATGTAACACTTGGCATATTTTAAGAGTTTTTATAGTATCTAGATTAGTAGAGTAGTAGTAGAGGAAACAAATGGGGAACTGCAACAATGGTTCGCGCTTTTCTAAGTACTTAAAACTATAGTTAATTGCCTGACAATGAAAAGATTTTTGAAGCACGTAGTATTTTGTGTAATATTCTTTGCAAGATTGGGCAGGTGTAGGAATGCCTAGGTAGGGAGTAATAAATGGGCAATACGATTTTTGTGGGGTGTGAGAGAGTGTGATGTAGCTGTGGTGTAGCAATTATGAATTTATGTGCTCACTCACTCTATCAGTGGAGCAAATCAGCCACATCATCACTTTTTTTCTAGGGAAATTAAGAGGAATTTGAAAATGGTTTAGTTAGTGGATGTGGAAAAGGGTATCTAAAAGCGAGAGCGTAGACAAACTGAAAATGTGGCGAGATAAGAGGACTAGAAACTTTATTATTGATTTCTGTGAAAGGGCATGGATGGAGAAACTCGTATAATTATAAGTGTTCTTCTTAAGTGTAAGTCCTGATCCGAGAACCTAATGATAAGAAACGAGAATTTTATGAGTGAGATAAGTGAGTTTCATAGCCATATCGTTTCGGCATATTTGCAATGGTTTGTGTGTAAAAAATTCTAAAAATCTATTAGTAGTCGTAAATTCCAAAGAGAGACGAGCAAAGCAGTATAAAACAAGGAGAGTAATTTATTACCTGACGAAATGATTGGTAAAAGTCTCCAGAGAGAAAAGTATTGAGTGACTGCCAAAATATTTATGCATCTGAGTTTCGAGATTCGATAAGGGTAAAACAGGTATGGGTTACTTGAAATAATTTGCGTTGCGTGGACAGACAGAGACAGAAATGCCAAGACATTTCCCACCCAAGGTGACAAAAAAATTGAGGAAATCTTGAAACAGTCGAGTCGGCAACGCCTCAACCTGTTTGGTTGCATCTTTTCTGTTCTGGAAAATCTGTGGCTTTTCTTCTGGTGAGTTGTGATGTTCATGGACCCAAGTTGCCCAACGATAAGGATGTAGTGTACTGTCTGTGGTGTACTTACCAGTATATTTATATTCTAGTCCCCCACTACTCCTATCTCGGATTCAGTTGACCAGAGTTTTGTCTTGATTTCATCATTATAATATAACCTTTCATCACGTTTAACTCTTAAGAATCACAAATACTACCTACATATGTAAGGTAAATATCCAGCTACTCTCTCCGACAACGAACTTATACATCCACACATCAAATCTTGTGATTACAAAGAATTACACGCGAAGAAGACTTCATCCATATAAACACTGTCTTAAATATGTGTTTCATTTGCTTGTACCTACACTGAACATTTTATATTTAAGTATATATCTATCTAAGCTACAGTAGACCAGTAGATGCTTTAGGTATAGCATATTAGTATGCATCATTGAAACAGCAGATATATAGACACGAGTTTTACATAATCTTAGCGCATTACAAGATACACTCTTGCTATAGCTAAATAGGATGAAGATGCGATCATATTATAAATACCCATTGGGCTCATATCTATTTACATATACTAGGATGAAGAACTACAGATACGTATTAAGCCCAATAAGTACCTACTTAGATATACAAATATATTCATATTTATTGTACTACAATTCAAAAAAACAGACTGGCGACCAATCCTTAACAATTTATGCACATTACTACGTAAATGCCCTACATTTTCTTAACAAATAAGAAATGTAAGAATAAAAATTGTTACGAATTCGTAATATTTCTTATTGGAACAGTTAAATTTGTGGTGCAAATAGAAGATACACAAGTGCACATTACATGAGATATACACTATCGGAATAATACCAATAACTGGGTAGGTAGCCTGCCTGTTGAGCTTCTATATAATTTCTCCGGTCCACTTATAATTTTCTAAATGGCAGATGCAACCTTTTTGTGTATAGCAGTATAGCAGTAGCCAATAGCTACAAGGCATCTCAATCAGTTTGAATTTTCTTGAGAAAAACCAAACCTGTAGCCACTCAATCACATGTGATTGTGATTGCTTTTTACCTGGACGACTCAGTCTCATCTTTAGGCAGACATTCTTCCCCTTTTGACTATTGCCGTGATTACTTGTTCTTGTGTTTTGTGAGGTGACTAAAAGACACTAATAGCCGTTAGTTTGGGCTAATAGACAATCGGAATGAGGTGAGGAAAAGTTTTCCTCGTCGTCGTCAGTCGTCGTCGTCCCAGGTAGCACAGACTCACAACGAATGACGTCTCTCCCATGTCGACTCCTTCAGTGCGTATACAGGCACTTTGAGTCTACAATTATATTTGAGACTCACCCACTCATCCTCTGATTCCAGCAACAACTTGAGCTGGTGCTGAGAGAGAGAGTTGATTTGACTCGAGGCTTCTTTTGCTTCTTTCTGTGTGATTGACAATGAGACTTCCAGTTCAGTGGAGTCTGGGTCTACGTGGTTTGGTCTGGCTCAGTCGAGTCAACATCAAAAACCATCAAAATGATTGGCAGATCCATTATCCCCAAAATATGCCAAATATTTACTTTTAACCTCTTCCCACATCCCCTCACATCAAATCACAATGACAACAGACAAGAGAATTGCATTTGACAAAAGACATCTTTTTGTCTACGCATATCCACTCACCTTTTTAATCCTTATCACTAATGGTCCTATGATGCCATTCAATCCCTGAAAACATTATTCCTTCGATTTGTTAGTTATTTAGGTCTATAGGGCTTCTACACATTCTTTATTGTTTATTAATAATACCAACAGCAAAAGAGTTGCATGATTACCCATATGTAGTATGTAAGTATGGTAATTAAGAGAGATTAAAAGAAAAACACAAAAATTCCTTTAAGTTTTGACTCCAGTCTTGATTATAATCAAATGTGCATTTACTACGCATGTAAAGGCGTACCTTTTGCCAGGTAAATTCCATGCGTAAAATGTCTACAATATTATTAAAATGAATTCCTGTTAACATAGTGTCAACATTAAAAAACGTTGCCTTGTCCTATCCATTCGTATTTAGATTAAAAAAAAGTTGTCAACTCTTTGAGCACAAAATTGAGGTCAGATATCTCAGATGTCCATGGTGTATCAAATTCAAAATTCAGTTTCACATAATGTACATGTCTGACTAGGAGATGAGAGTGAAAATATAATTTATAGCAACTGGAAGGTGAGTTGAAATGAACCTGCCTGTCGGGCTAGACTTTTTTACACTGTGTGTGAGAACTTGAGATATAGTGTATATGGTAGTAGTTTAAATTGTAGTTGGTTTAACGTTTACATGGCATCCAGTCCAGCAGCAGGCGCATAGACGAGTCCAGAACGTTCTAAAGGATATAGGAATAGTTATGCAGATATAAAGACAATAGAGATAGAATTGGTGGAAGTGTATATGCATGTATCGTGTTACATAAGTAGATGGCCACATTGGCTGACCGTTCTCTCCTGTGAGTCGGATTGAAGAAGAACTCTGGATCTGGCTGTAATGATAATAGAGTTGGATCTGGCTGTGTGTGTGGATGGCCTCTTCCAGGGAACTAGACAGACACTCACTCAATTTGGTATTTTCAAAGTACTCATTAGATCCACTCCACCTGCCTCTCTTTGTCTCTCATGCTAATTTAGGTCTTCTTACTCATTACACCAGCTATTACATGCATTCTTCTACCTGGTTCTTTTCACTGCCATGCCATGCCAAATATACTGCGAGAGTAAATACAATGCCAACCAACTAATCTCACTCACTTAACCAAGTGTTGTTGTTGTTCTTGTTAATAACTACTACTACTACACATACTTGATGCCAACAAAATACAACTCGCTCTCGTTTCACTCTTTCCAGTTCAATTGCAAACACGTTGCTGGAATGCTCTATTATCTTTCCTTTTACTCCACGTACTTTGTAGTCAGTTTCAGTCGAATCCCTCTCATGCTATAATGGACATAAATGTGTATCCAAAGATACCTATCATCAATTTAATGCTCTCCGAATGCAGCTGCATGCATGCATTTTGTATTACATAACTAACTGTCCAGCCATTGTGTTGTAAAATTGAAATAGCATTAAGAAACCATGTTTCTATTGCGTAAGAAAATAATAGCTATAAAGTTAAATGGGGTGTAATTTAAGAACATTTATTTGTTTATGTAAATGTAATTTTTCTATTTTCTTCAGGGCGAGTCAGAGGCGGGCTCCGGTGCCGGTTCTTCGGCCATGTCCCGCTCCACGGCTAACTCCAGACGTCAAATGTTCCTGGACATTGTAAGGCAGTCAAATGTCTCCTGTCAGAGTGGCGACTATAATGGGGCCATCGCTCTCTACACAGAAGCCTTGAAGATCGACCCAAATAATCACATACTCTTTTCTAATCGGTCGGCTGCCTTCATTAAAATGGGACAGTTTTCAAGAGCGCTTCAGGACGCGCTTAAAGCTCGTGATTTAAATCCTAAATGGGCAAAGGTATGTCATTAAGCGTCAATCAATATGAATATAAATACGCATTTGTCTTATCGACCTATTAGATTTGACTATTTGTGGCATAAATTCGGCGATTGTCACATTGATATATTTTGTGATATTGTAAAAAGTGTTAGTCAACACCAGGAAAAGTTTTTTCAGAAACAAAAATAACATTTATAGATCTGCATTATATTTAAGCCATAATAAATATGGATTAAATCAACGGAATACTATTATAGCACTTATCTGTGGTGCTTAAAATGCGAATTGGGGAACAAAGTTTAAAAAATGTAGCTAAGAAGAACTATTCTATTTATAGGTACATGAAAGTAATCTGTCACAAAAATTCTTTGGGGCAAGAGTGTATGAAGGTAGCGGCTACTGGGTAGACATTTTAAGATTTTTAAAAAGGTATCTTCGTGTCTAGTCTGATTTTTGAGACAGAAAACGTTTATAGTGGGGAAAGAAACCGTATAAATTGTGAAACACGGAGTTGAACTGACAAATATGATAGTCAAAATAAATGTTACATCCTTCCTCACTTGAGCGCTATTATGAATGACTACCTGTGTTATTTAATAAGCAGGAGTCAAACCTTCCTGTGGTGAAAAGTAGGGTGTAATAAGCGCTATAGGTAGAATCATCATCCTTGCACGACATGTAACATCAAGCATCTGCAATCAGAGAAATGTGAGTTTTGTTGTAATATCTGTGTACATGACAGGAGAGTCAACGGGATAAAAAAACGAAATCAAGAAACATAATATAGGAATAACTTAATAGCACAGTGTGTTGTAATAGTAAACTGCAGAGATTATCCTTGACGTAGTAGTGGAGTATCTCTGTGCTGAAGCCTCTTGTTAGAGTTACCTGCCATCAAATAATCATCAGAAAATGTACGTCCGTTTCCTCTCCGTTTTTTCCCATGCAAAGAATTTCTGTAGCACAAAATTTCATGGCACGACGACTTCGTTCATCCAAATCCATCTTCCTTCGTAAGTACGTGGTGTGTGTGATGGGCTGTGATAAGAGTTCGTGTGTCGGCTGCGTATTTTTAACCCACTTGAATGCACACATGTTAGAAAATCTAAACAAAAAATAAGAAATTCCACAAAAATTTCTGATATAGCTTTCCAATTTTTTATTTTGATGTTCACATATCTGTAATAGGGTGGTAAAAGCTAGAAAGTGTTTTATTCACGTACCTACTCATTATCGTCTGGATTGTTTTTCGTGCACAGACGTCTTAGCCATGTATAATATGATGTGACTCATGTTATTATTATTCTCGTCCAAAAGAGACCTTTACCTACTTATTGCTAGATTAGAAATAGTAAAACCCATTGTAATGTCATCTGCGTTTGCACTTACAAGATGATAGGAGGAAATAAATGTATCTTAAATCATTTATCAGTACACCTTAAATATCTTAACGTATCAGTAAATGGAATGTAAACTAATGTGATGTCTTTAATGTGTATTTTAGGCGTATTATCGACAAGGAGTCGCTCTTCAGTGCCTTGGAAAACATTCAGACGCGCTGGCAGCTTTCAGTGCTGGATTAGCAGAAGATCCAAAATCCGGGCAGCTCTTAAGTGGACTCATTGAAGCAGCAACCAAGTCACCTCTCAAAGGTAACCTTAGCACTTACTTTATTATTCATTCATGATATTATACTATATAGTATACTGTGTATAAACACTCAACATTCAATCCTATTATGACCACATACAAATTTACACAGGAAAATATTATATGTCTACTATATCCTTCCAGTTTAGGAAAATGCCTCGATCGTCTTTCTACAAATATTTGGACATTTACCAGATATCTTTCCTCTTCGAATGCAATTGTTAATTTGTGTTTAAAAGGGAGCGTTACTTTCGATTAAGAATGGGGAATTAATGAGGACAGTATGATATTACCATTCACCTTTCCACAAATAATTGGGAGAGAGAACCATTCATCTAGTATGTATGTAGTCGTCTGAACGAATCCAATCCACCCAAAAGAACAAACAGACTGAGCTCAGGTTAAGTTAACCAAACGATGCATCCATTTATTTCTTATCAAATATCTACAATCTGTCTGAGTGAGCTCAGTTAAGCTGACAATGAGTGAACTTAAACTAACTAAGGATATTCACCAGGCCAAGTGACTAAATTGCAGCTATATGGATAATTTGTATTATAGCAGTGTATCAATCTGGACATAAAATATATATAAAACTGAGATATAGAGGGGAGGTATGCTGACGTGACTCGCCTTGTCTTCCCTACCTTTGGGTTGTAATTGTCTATAGTCTCTGCTATAAAGTTCTATGGTGGTTACTTAGTTTAATGCAAGTTTAAAGTTATTTAACTGAGTGAGGGTAGCTCTCCTATTATTCCGGATCTTTCCGTAGCTCTATCCATATTCATTTCTTGTGCCAGCTATCTTCACCCCATTTACCTGTGGCTTTTCTTCTGATTAGAGCTAGCCGAGACAAGGAGAGCTCGGAAACTCATCTCACATTTAAGCTGACCAAGAAAAGTTTCATTTTATTCGTGTTTAATACCACCATAAGATTTTTCTCTGACTGATACACGTATGTGTGAATCCTCAGAGATTCACATACGCACTACAATAGAACTACAACATTTATTATGTAGTGGAGTGTAATAGTAATCGTGTCTCTAGTATCGAGTACCATGTCTGTCTGTATTATGTATGCAGGTGTAGAAGAAGAATATTCTGTGTGTGTGATGCACCAAGCTAGATAGAGGCAGACAGCAGGTCGAGTCGAGTGGCTCTACTAAAAATGAAAAGAAAGAATTATAGATGCGAGGAGGATGAAGCATAATCTTACATAACTGTAGCTCTTTCTTGCATGTCGTAATCTTCTAGTAATAGTAATATGCATTGTGTTGTTGGTCCAAGACAACAAAACACCTCCCAAACACATTCTTTCATATTTACATTATGTAGTCATCTTTGTTATATTGCCCTTATAAGGACTCCTGCCCATTCCACTATAACAATGTTCTATGCACTCATCCCTCCGATATCTGCCTCACTCTCACAAAATAACGCAGCCTAATCAGTTTAACTTAAACTACAAAATGTAATGTATCCACCTAGGTATATGCATGTATGTAAGTAAGCCAATGTAAATCTGAATATTAATGTTTGCGTATCTCTCTGCCTCTCTCTCTCTCAGAGGAGCGTAATATGGACGTGTCTGTGCACAGAAAACATGTGTACTTACATGAGAAATTTCACAAATATTTGGGTGGGTTTATCATTATATGGAAATTAATCCACCTCCACCCTTGTTCATCGAGATGATCTCTCTGGAAATGACATAATAACTCTCAGCCTCAACTGAGCACACAAATAAATATTGTATTATCTTAGAATTGTAACCCTTATAAATACTAAAAGTATGTGCATCACAGGACACTATGTCAGAGCAGAATTAACACATGGATTATTATGTAGCTCAAAGAAAGGAAAATTGAAAAGACACAATTATTATCAAGCTTGTTCTTCTTTTCGTGCCATTATAATTTTATTGTAGCCAATGTCAGTGTGGTGATAGTGAGATTTCAGCATTTTCTACTGTTGCGTACCCATTCTTTGTTGACCATTTTTTCAAACGTAATTTTCAAAGAATAGTGCAGTTAAGAGTAATAAAACTTTGACTGCCTTACGGTATTTATTTAATAAATGCATTGTACATGCGTAGTGACATGTAATATTTCCTTTGATCTCCCCCATGGTTTTGAATTGATATGATCTTACGTCGCTTTTCAATGCCGTAGACTACTGTTGTATGGTTTCTATTGAAACTTTAGAATACTTTACCGTGTACAGTCTCCTTTTTCAGATGGTACTGATAGCTACTTAAAAAATAAAAGTACGTGTACTCATCGACAATTAAAAGTACATTATTCTTCGTCTTTTCTATGAGTGCTGTTTTAACAATGGTTTAAAAACATTTTGTAAAAATTTTATTTAGAGATTTTACCGTTGAAGCAAAGTTATGTACGATGCATCTTAATGGAACTAAAATGGGAAAAAATAATTATTTGTTGCTGGCTGAGTTTTTGAATGAATGTGTAGTTGTAAGCCGACTATTGCACATACACCAGAAACATATTAAGCATTATGAAAGTATCAATGTAGATTAGGATCATTATTTCTGTGCACTATCTCTGAAGAACGGCATTCTAAATTAATTTGATATTCTACCTTAAAAGGTGTACATTCTGCGACGTCATTTCACATTATAGTAAGATGGTTACTACGTTGGAATTGTTGTAATATGTAATGAGTAGTAGAGATTTGGAGCCGAGCTGCAGGATTTGTAATAGGACTAATATATTATAGGGAAATTCTTCATTTGTTTTATTAGCAGTAAATTATTTGGAAGAGAAACCGGTAATTTACTAAGGATGCATTGAGAATTAGATGAGATTTGCGTAGAAGCTTTCATTATCTAAGGCTGGTGTTTACTATATTATGCATGACCATTTATCTGACTCCTGTATTTGTTGGCGAGGCTTTGCATGCATAAATGTAGTAGGCCTATATATGCTCTGCTTTTGAAAGGTTCTGCATTTACAGGCAGGAGTACATTATTTTATTATATGAAAGGCAGTAGGAAAGTATAGCTATGCGGCTGAAGAGTATATTAATGTACCTTTTTTTGAGTCGGTGCAGATGCATTGTGTAGGTACCACTGGCAAAGAAAAATTATATTATCGTGCATTCATTACAGCTTTGAATAGCCATTGCTGATATTCACATTAATGGTTTGCTAGAGGATTCCTGCAGCAAAGATCACTCACCAAGTGTACAAGTGTGTTGAAGAAGTGGCACAGAGACGCAGTTTGAGGAGAGCAGCTGCGGTATACTTCTTGTCGCACCTTTTTATACGTTCTTCAGAGTCCTAAGTCTAAACTATTCCTATCTGTCTGTAATCTGCTGCAGTCTGCTACAATTACGTGCAGCGTAACTTTTTTAGTTGTAGGATGATGTAGTTTAGTATCTTTGCTTCTTGCCACACCAATGCAATTGCTGTTATTTATGAGTACTTTCCCGAGTCTTAAGTCATTTTGGCAGGAGAAAGGGTGCAAAACAAATACAGATGAAGCATAGAACGGGAATAGGCATCAGAGTTACCTTATTAGAATATTTGAAGTGTACATCAAGGTAATCACGACCAGATGGGGATGAATTAACAATAAAAGTGCCTGCCAAATGCATGTACATGCTTTTTATATTAGTTATGCAGATTCAAAATACAAACAGGAAATTATCAAGAATAAATCCAATAGTGCAACCTCATGTTGAAATATATTATGGAGCATTAAATATTATTATGTTTATTGTGAGTACCCTCAATTCCTTGCTACAATTCCATGTATTCTCTTGTAGGTCTCTTATTTTATTATTGTTAGCATAGTTTAGTGATGTCGATATGCACATGTAATAGCGATTGTTATGGATATGCATTCTGCATTGGTATCACACAACACACCTACCGACATCGATTCACTAATTGTAAGAAATAGAGTTTCGTTTTACATTAGTATTATTGCACAGTTATGGCACTTTTACTAATTGCAAAAAAGAGCGATAGTTGAGTTGAGTTGTTTGACTTGAGATGAAGGGAATTCGCATTAACTGTTAACAATGTGTGATGTGGATGATTAGAAAAAAGAGATCTCAATTAGCAAGAAATGAGGTGAGAAAGAAAAACGGCATGAAATGGGGAACAGAACAGCGATTATCTCGTTTGTAATGTAATGCTGCATATCTAATTGTCACTAGCAAAATTTTGTCTACATTTATTGATGTTATTATAGTTATAATATGTCAGTATCGAAGGTGCAGTAGTCCTCGATGTGTAATCAAAATGCGAATACTAAACAATAGAGAAAGGTTGTTAAGCTAGCGACTAACAAAAGTAATGGCTGGTAACCATGTTTGTCGTTAGTTAACATCATGATGTTTGACATTTAATAGTATTTATTGTAAGACTTCTTAAATAAACAATTACGGCAGGATTGCACAAGCTAAACACTAAGTAAATAGTATAATGTGTTAATGTGGATCATATAGATCATGTCATTAGGCAGTGTCACTACTAGTTCGTGTGTACAGCAGATTAATAATTATGTAGAAGTAACTTGTAAATGTACATTCCATTCACTACGCATTATTACAAACCATTTAATATGTAAATAAAATAACCTGTATACTTTAGAAAATTGAATGTTGAAGTGGTTATCTGCAATTATCAAGGCGCTTTTTATTTATTTGTATTAGCACTATTATGGATTAGGAGAATAATGTCAATCAAATTCATTGTTTTTTATTCACAGGAAAACTCGATCCTACATTTGAGCAACTACAGTCCATGAAATTGTCAAAATCTTGTTTTGTGGTGATTTCGGTTATTGGCCAAGAGCTGCTAGCAGGCGGATATTATTCTGCTGCAGTCGTTGTTCTAGAAAGCGCCCTAAAGATTGGCACTGCCAATTTAAAATTGAAAGGCTCTGTCTTCTCAGCATTATCATCCGCCTACTGGGCCCTCAACTCTCTAGAAAAGGTATGTCAACAATTCATTCATATTTTTAATTAAGCAGTGTATATTCTGCCTTTTTACATTAGTTAAGCATTTTAATTGGGAAATATTATAGATTAAGTCTATACACTAATTTGCATTTATAATATCTTAATGCTATGCATGTTACGTCATACCGTCACAAACTAGAAATTTATGGACAGGTATTTAATTCTTTGGTTGAAATTATGTAGCTACATATTACACAGCAATGACATAGCGGATTTGTGTCTGTAAAAATGTATTTCAAGCTAAGTAGCTATGTCTAACGAAACTATCTAACACAATCGAACACCTTCACCCAATTGGCAAGATATTAAAAGGATTCACATCCGTTTTTAGTACTTGTGAATCAATACTAAAGATAAAGGTACAATTATGTTTGAAATTGACAGCATAAAAGCCTACCCTTCAAGTAAAGCTAAAGTACTGCAATATTGTTAAGCTAAATTTCTTGAAGGGTTAGGAGGCACGAACTTTCTGATTGGACAGCTAGTAATTATTTGTAATTTAATTAGATTATTTACATTGACAAGTAGTTAAACTTTCTGCAGATTTAAGAATAATCAGAAGAAAGCTGTAGGAGTACTTGATTCTGCAAATGAGACTTCTACCCTTAGATTCTGTTATCTGAATGTGGTGTGGATATACATTGTTTATTGGATACATAACAGAGGACAATGTAAGGATTGTGCGTCCACTTAATCTTATGCAGATTATATTTTACACCTTTCGACAGTGTTACACAGTAGAGGACGACAGAAGGAACTGTCTACCTACATTCTATTTGATACAATGTATTTGTTTGCAGTTGCGCTTACATAGAAGTATCTTGCTTCTTTCTGCTCTGTATTCAAAACAGTACAAGAACAAGACAGTTTGTCGTTAGTTATGGACTTGACTAGTCTTGACATGACAAGTCAAACGAAACAATCATTGTTAGCACTTGATTTCACACCTTGGCTGACGTTGAGTCAACTAGATTTTGTTCCACCACACTCTTTAAAAATCTAGTGGCCCAACTTAATAACTAGCCCTTGCAATATCATAATACCAAAAAACCTTAGAGCCAACTTGGGCAAGCGAACTGAATGCAATTTGAAATGCTATTATTACGGTCATAGCTTTCAAACAAATGAAAGATAATAATATAACGTAGTAACATTCATACACCTGCAAAACGAAACTATTTAGCTGATGCAAAAGACGTCGCAGCAGGAGCTCTCTTTTAAAATCATACTCCGTTTTATTTACTCTAATTTGCCATGTGAAGAGAGGGCATTTGTGTGCTATTTAACTTCATGTCATATTATTTAACGATTATAAACCACTTGTTGTTAATCTGCTACGCTTTGTAAGCTGCATGCATGTCGTTTTAGTTATTACAACAATATATCATAGACTTATTTTAATAAATAAGTGGATTGCATATGATAGGACATGAAACATGAAACTACTCCATTTTACATACATCAATTACCCATTCCACTTAACGGACCTATACAGTACAGCGTTTATTGCAAACAGTTTTTATGCGTGCGATCGTAAATGGGTTTAAATGAGTCAATTCACATACTACAACTGTAACACACAATTTATGCACTTGTCGTTTGAAATTTCTAAAGGTCCCTTTAACTAAATAACGTGCCAAATAACTTTTATGTATATCTCTATCGAAAGAGGCTCATTATAATATTTGTTTTGTGTAAATTGTAATCCTGAGAAAGTAGGTAGCCAGCTGAAAGTTGAGACATAATAATTGTCTCAAGTGTTGCAAGTAAACTATGGACATTTCGCAATTAGGTACCTAAACATGTGCACTAGTCAAAACATTTAATACTTACCAATTACCTTTGTTACCATTTTAATTTCCTTTCTAATAGCCTTAATAGTGACACATGGGCAAGTTAACTTGTCACTGTAACCGAATTTGTATGCGTAGTTGCTCTTAATGTACCTTTTTGTTTATCTATGTGGGCTCTGTACATTGCTACGTTATGTATATCCAGATACAACAGACAAGTATCATTTTATTTAAAATAGGTTCTATTGTGTTCATTCGCAAATGTTATTTTTTGTCTACATAAACAAAATGTAAATACAAAGACAACACCTTTTTATGTAAGTATAAAAAATGATAACTACATTGTTTTTAGTATGCATGGCTTTGTGAAAGTACACAATATTTTATGAAAATCAGAAAGTTTCTAAAAGAACCTGCTACCGCTTTCTTACAGTAAGAAATGATTAGTCATGCTTAATTTGTAATGATGGCAGATCTGTACCAAATGTAATAATGGCACTGTAATACACTGTCTCTTTAAAAATTATTTGCAACTGTGAATCATGCACATCCCTTTATAAAATGAAGCATGTGTTAAAATTGCAATGCTTAATGTTGTACTTATCTGCCATAGGTATAATTATTGCCATAAACCCACAGGCTGGATATTGAATAGTAAGTAGAGACCCACTGTGTCACCAACGCTATAATTTAGCGCATAATGTTGGTCTTCACAAGGCAATCAATGACGTTTGTGAATGCAATGGAATAACAGTAATTAATATTAGTACCTATGTACTCAACATTTCAAACTACTTATTCATATATACACTTTCTACATGCATCTTGGAATTCAATTGAAATAAAAGGTGTCATTTTCAATAGCCATTCATTATACTTAGCTACGTTATATTATCTGCTTGCAGTCAGACCGTCGTAAATAATAATGATGCATTCACACAGGTGTGGGATATCATAGGAATTCTTTCTTTTCAAGAAGCAGTTTATATTTGCTTCCATTATTACTTGCAATTATGTAGTACTTAAAGTGTTAGACAGATGAAACCTAAAAGCGCATTCCAAACTCACCACGGTTATTAAATCCGCGGTTGACGTAGGATGATACTAAAAGGGAGAGTAACCCCCAAACATCCACGGGTTATGCCTGAGTTAGAACTGGTCATCTAGTCATTTGAAATTTTCCATGCTAACATTATAATTCTGAGGTAGGACCTAAGCATAGTAATTTTGGTGAAAATTCAATTAGATACATTCATCGGTAAAATTATTTGTCGATGAATCGCCCTACCATTTCTAGACTCCAAAGGACTCTGTCATGGAATTTTCGCAATAATAATTATTTTAATAATAACGTTCACATAAAAAGTTCACTGCAATTAATAAGGATTTTGTTCGTTGGCAATGTACATTGAATGTCTAAGTTTGCTTGAAAATGAGTGACAGACAATGACAACTATTGTACGCTCCCATTTTATTATGGTCATCACATGTTAATTTGTCATTTGAAAGATATTTCTTGCAATGCATGACAAAGGGAATAGGAAAGTTAAAGAATTGCTAGTTGACGATAAATCGGCGGAGGTGCAACTCATGCAGTTGGTGCTTAATTAAAGGAAGACTAACACGAACTGAACAAAAGGATGCTTTGCATTACATGAACATTCATGTTCATCGCGTGTCGAAAGTTTCATATAGGTTCACCAAGAATCAAGAGGTTGATTGAACTAAGAAATGACTAAATCTCTAAATATAAGTCGTCCCATCGTCTGCCTAAATGTTGAGGAATTTAGCGCATAGAACTATTACCAAATGTGAGGATAGGAGGACAGAACTGTACACTGTATTTTATAAAATAGGTGTATACCTATAGTGCACATAAATATTATTCTAGAACCAGACCATCATAATAACATAGCGCATCATGAATATATATCTAACCAAGAGATTTAAATATATACGTATCTGGTTTTTCAGTGTTAACATTCTTGAACATGCTTAGCCTTTTCATGAGTAAGTAATAAGTAATATATCACAAATAGATAGCCCCTCGTGTGTGTAATTGTGCCACATAGCAACAACACTGGCTCTGATCACATTGACACTGCCTCCACTCTATTGTTTCAGATACATTCTATGCACTTAATAGGAGATCCAGGACAAGAAAAAGTCAATGCCACAGACTCTAGTCGACTAGCCTTGCTAATATTATGCACTACCTAAGGATGAGTAACTTTTCAAGTAGAGGGCTGAGCTAAGGATTAGAAATGACAGCTAATTAACTTAGTAGGTTGATGTGTACTGCGAAGATTGATTGGTTGCAAAAAACAAGAATTGAATGGAGATGACAAAGATGCGATAAATACTTGTGTACATCGATATCGTTTAGTGTGCTGCTATGCTGGCTTATGTGCAAAAAACGTTATAGCACTTATGAGGTGCCAAAGAGCAATCTGTATCAATGTGATGTATTATTACAACTAAGTACACTTATTCTGACTAATCTGTACAGGTGAAGGTGTAATGCAGATAGCTAATGACATGATTAAATATAAGATTGATAATAATTTGTGTTTTGTTCAACAGGCGATAGGATACATGCAACAGGACCTTAGCGTGGCAACGTCGTTGGGAGATGTGGCAGGAGAATGCAGAGCACACGGGAATCTCGGCTCGGCATATTTTTCAAAAGCCAACTACAAAGATGCTCTCACCTCTCATCGCTACCAATTAGTGTTGGCCATGAAGTGCAAAGACACTCATGCCGCCGCCGCTGCTTTAACAAGTCTAGGTATGCTATCTTTGTTGAACTTTCCTCACACTACCCTCAGATATGCAGGAGGCAATAAAGCACATTTTATAAGTGCACAGTCACAAGTATCTTTTTATGCTCATCTGCCCAAGTCAAAGGCAACTCACACAATCACTCATCTTATACTATAGGATGTTTATAAGTCCCAGTAGATACCTATCCTCCCACAACACTCCACTCAGCCACATCTGTATGGCAAATACTAACTGTACATGCAGTTCAATTTATGTACATAGCCACTTCAAAACCTCTATTTGCTTTGTTCACATCTCCAATCTCAACAGTATCATACTAATATCGTAACTTAAGTAGCGACAATACTCTACATCAACTTACACACCAATAACGTAGTAACAGACTAACTCTAGTATGAAATTACAAACTATTTCTTCCAACAATTACAAATTTTTCATAAAAAAGAATGTCTACTTTAGCTACAATATGACAAAATGAATATTTTTATAATTCTGGTAAATATTTCCGTCATAGATTCCACGAAAATTTATAATGATTTCAAATAGTTGTTCTATATGTCCATGACTATGTACAATGAAAGTCTATTACTTATTCATGGGATTTGGTGACAATTTGCTTTGTATTGTTCGTGGGCAATTTATTCCAGAGAATATATTTATGCAGTTGGTTTGCTTTTCTCACTTTTTATATGAGGTAATGGGAGTCAAATGCCAAGTCAAACTAACAAAGTATTTACCAAGGAACAATAAACGGAATGCAGGTTTATGTGCATTATACTTATCATACGTGCACGTAGGTACGTAATTCGTAAATATATTTATTTTACAGTAGAATGCATACAATGAAATTCTTTCGAGCATAATATGCAGTGAGAGTAGCAAATACTATACTTGGACTGCATTGCTTACTATTTACTTGGAGGATTCACATCAACACCTTATTTTTCCCAAGGACCATGTTCATTGCGTTTCTGTATTACCGTTGAGTCGTCTACATCTAGAAATACCAACATGCTCTAATGTTGCATACAATATACTATTTCATTATCTAATTATGTAGCTAAATAGACATTCATTTCTACTCCTAGACAAACCAAGACGGTGGCATCGCATCGTGAGTAGGTACTTGCACTATTTCAGAGTGCGTTGCTTATATTCGATTCCACTGAAACATGTTTGTGATTTTTAAATTTTAGCGTCTGTAGTTTTGTTGAGTAGACAGTGGATGGGGGACAGAATGTGCCTGAGTGAGGGTTAGACAGTGATATTATTATTATCTCTATTCATATCACATCCCAGTGCACGTTCCTGCCTGTCTTCTTTCGCCAACTAAGTTAACTATTGTTGCTGTAGCTGTACAATATTACAGTCCTCTGTGTAGTACATGCACACACATACAAAACTCGAGTTAGTTGGGTGAGTGCAAGTTCTCAACCTCTTCCGCACTTTACTCTTCCTTGAAAAATGATTATTTACACTGTTGGCATTAGACAGTGATGCATGCAATGCAAATGCATTGAAAGTATAACATAAAACAGGTGTCTTCTCTGCTGGCTTTGCCATTGCACAACGTACGTGTAATAATTGTATATAATGCGTAATAGACCTTCCACGATATATTCACATTCCTGAGATATAATATTATCATCGCAACAGAAAGCTATTTCAACACAATTATTGAATTCTTGTAGCGCTATGAGGCTCTGCATTTCTATTGCTACTTTTCTCTCTCACAACTCAGCGAACAAAAACGTGGGTTTCCACGCTAAATGACGCCAAGACGACGCCAACCAGTCAGGCAAATAGGATTTCTTATAGTGTGCACAACTATACGTTGCACAGACTACATAGATAGTTATTTCTACGAAAATATTTATGTTACTATCTAATTGATCGGAAATCCTACATACTCCCGACTTCCGTTTAGCATTCAGTAATTCGAATGATGCGATGCAATGCAATATTAACTTAGGTTCGTATAGAAATGATTATCTTCAAAATCTCCATGTATATTATCTAAATAGTATGATACTTTAAGTTGACTGTGGACATGGGTTTAACTGTACATAATCTATGTACTTTCACATTCTAGACTGCTTTCTATGTATGTCATATTAAGTTACATAATAACAATTCAGAAAATGTAATTTTTTAATTTTTACCATAGGTCACGTATACACTGCAATCGGGGATTACGCAAATGCCCTGGCATCCCATAAACAATGTGTGCAGCTAGTGAAACAAATGGGAGATCTGCTCCAAGAGTCCCGGGAGATTGGGAATGTCGGAGCAGTCTACTTAGTAATGGGGGATTTCGACAATGCAATTGACTGTCATAAAGAGCATTTGCGGATCGCGAAGCAATTGGGGAACAAAGTGGAAGAAGCGCGGGCGTACAGCAACCTGGGTTCGTCGTTTCACTACCGACGTAATTTCGAACAGGCGAACACATTCCACAACCACGTACTGAAAATAGCTCAAGAGTTAGGCGACAAGAATATCGAGGCAAGGGCCTATGCTGGACTGGGCCACGCCGCGAGATGCATGGGGGATTTCTCGATGGCCAAGATGTGGCACGAAAAGCAGTTGGACATGGCCCTGAGCACGAAGGACAAAGTGTCGGAGGGGCGGGCCTGCAGCAATTTGGGGATTGTTTACCAATTGCTGGGTGACCACGACGCAGCCCTCAAGTTGCATCAGTCCCATCTGAACATCGCCATCAGTCTGCACGACCGGGCGGGGATGGGACGGGCCTACGGCAATATCGGCAACGCGTACAATGCAATGGGCTACTACGAACAGGCGATCAAGTACCACAAACAGGAGTTGGCGATTTCGAAAGGAGTGAACGATCGGAGTTCGGAGGCCTCCACGCACGGGAACCTCGCCGTGGCCTACCAGGCTCTGGGGATGTACGAAAAAGCTCTAGTCCACTACCACAGCCACCTGAACATCTCGCGGGAGCTGAAAGACACGTCGGGGGAGGCCTGTGCCCTCCTGAACCTCGGAAACTGCCACAGCTCCCACGGGGACTTCTCCCAGGCAGTGCCCTTCTACGAAAACTACCTGATGCTCTCGCAGGAGCTGAACGATATCGACGGAGAGGCCAAGGCCTGCCACTTCCTCGGCTACGCGCACTACTCGTTAGGCCACTACAAAGAAGCAGTTCGTTACTACGACCAAGACTTGTGTCTCGCCAAAGATGTACAAAATAAAGGGAATATCGCCAGGGCCTACTGCAATTTAGGTCTCACGCACTTGGCCCTCGGCAACCTGGACAATGCCTTAGACTGTCAAAAGTTCTTTCTTGCCGTTGCTCACTCGAACAAAAATGTGGCTAGCAAGTTCAGAGCACTTGGGAACATCGGGAATGTCATGCTCAAAATGAAGAAACCAGAAGAGGCTATCAAAGTGTACCAGAAACAAGTTATTCTGGCCAAATCGAATTCTGACAAAAGTTTCGAGGCGAGCGCCTACGGAGCTTTGGGAATGGCGCATCGAATTATGAAGCGATACGATAGAGCTCTCGGATTTCACACACAGGTAATAATTACATTCACTGACTTGTACCGTAGTCCCAGACTGCATAGCCAATTCACACGAGTCAAGGCATCTCAGACTAGCAGGATGCCACTTACCGTGAAAGAGTACTTACCTTGCGGGTTACCGTCTTTATTAACGCAATCCGATTACCAGACTTAGAAATATTACATTCTTCTAACTGGCAATCACTCACTTCTTATTCACAATCACCATTTTGCATAATATGCACCTCAAAATTAGTGGAACAACTCATCCAGGCGTCATTCGTTACTTCCATGACATACACTATGCACTCAATCCTCCTCCGTAGAAACCAAACCACTAACCTTCTCGCTATACACTTTCCACGGTGTAAATATAATGTACAGACTTGAATCAAGTCGTAGCGTAGCCGAAACTAAATGACAATTAAGCTACCACTAAACTACTGCGCTGGGCAACCGTGCATGTGTGTAGATGCATATTATTAAAACTGATAAATATATCTAGCTCTGTCCTCGGGCTAAACAGAAGGAATTCAATCTATAGTTTATAGCACCAGAGATTTTCTAGCCATTTTATAAGCACATAACATAATATGTTATAATATTATATGCATGTAAGTACAAATGTGTGGAAACATACCGTTGGCTAATACGCAAACACTAGCATTTGTTTAAGAATGCAATAGGAATTACTAGAATAGAATTTTGATGTATTTCAGTGAAACCTACAGATATAGAATAGTCAAGTTTAGGAATGCAGATGGTTTGGGCGATAGGGAAAAGTATTAGTAGAAGTAGTAAGTGAGTGGTTTACAGTAGGAGGATGTAGCACTTAGGTGATAGCAGTAGCCATGCATGATGTTGACACTTATTCTTTGGCCGAGTGAGGAAAAGTGCCGGCGGCAGGCCGGGAATGGCTTTCACGAAGGCTCACACTGTGATTTGTAATTTGTAGGAGCTGACAATTCTCCAAGAGACGAACGATGCACGCGGCGAGTGTCGCGCTCACGGAAATCTCGGAGCTGTTCACATGTCTCTGGGGAACTACACAAGTGCCATTAAATGCTACGAAGAGATGCTGGAAAGAGCCAAAGACTTGAAGGACTCCGTGACCGAGGCACAGGCCTACGGCAACTTGGGCATCGCCCGGATGAACATGGGCAGCTACGAGGAGGCCGCCACATTCTTCGAGCAGCAGTTGGCCGTCCTGGAGCCTCTGATATCTCCCAACGTCAACCCCAGCCATGCCATTCTCATCGAGAGAGGGAGGGCCTACGGAAACCTCGGGGACTGTTTCAGTGCTCTCTGCGACAACGAAGAAGCCATCCGGTGCCATGAAAAATCCTTGCAAATCTCCATGAAGACCCAAAGCATTCGTGACCAAGAGAGAACCCACCGAGCCATCGGCATGGCCTACAAAGCCTTAGGACAATCTACACAGGCTATTGCCTACTTTGAGAAACGACTGACGGTGGCCAATATTTCTGGACATGAGTTCCCGGAAAGTGATCTGATGAGAGTAAAAGCCTCTGCCTATGCGGATCTGGGACAGGAACATCTCGACCTTAGACATTTCGAACAGGCCGTCACCTGCTTTCAGCAACAGTTGAATATTGCCAAAGAAAGCGAAGACAGGCAATTGGAGGGACTTGCGTTGTCAAACTTGGGAAAAACAGTTCAACTCATGGGAGAACACGCCGAAGCTCTTCAGTATCATGACATGGACCTTAGAATTGCTCAGGAGATCGGATCTACCACGGCTAAAACTAGAGCTTATGGACATATTGGAATGGCTCATGAATCCATGGGAAATTATGAACAGGCTCTTTTGTATCAAGAACATCATCTCAATTCAGCTACGCAATTGGATGACTCTTTGGCAAAAGCAGTGGCTTTCAGCAGTATAGGTACATTTAGTTTCTTTATACTTTGGAATTGATTATAATTTAAGAGTCCTTAACACTTAGAATCTTGGATGATTATTGCTTTGTAGGCATTACTTCAATATATTTTATGCGAAGTGATTTTTTTGTTAGCTAATATCTTGGAATTAATTATTCACTGTTGTAGAATATTGATTGTATTTAACTCTAATATTGTTGTTGTTTGGGAACTCAGGACGAATGCACCACGCACTAGGTAACAATATTCAAGCTGTAGCCTATTTACAGCAAGGCCTACAAGTTGTGGAAAAATTAGATGCCAAAGAAGAAGATGCAAAAATTCGCCATTTCCTGGGTCTGGCTCTGTGGAGACATGGAGATCTGGAGTCAGCTCAAGCTCATCTAGAGAAATCTACAGATTTGCTAGAAACCATTCGACAAAACGTCCATGGAACCGGGAGTGAATATTCGCTGGCGCTTTTCGACCGACAAATAGCGTCTTATCAAGCTTTACAAAGAATATTAGTGCCCATGGGGAGAACAGATGTAACTCTTTTAGTCGCTGAGAAAAGCAGAACGATAGCAAATTCGACATTACTAAGTAAAACAGATTTGACCGGGAATTTGAAAAGTGACACTTACGCAACGTCAACGTGTTCCCTTCCGACGAGTCTTATCAACAGTGTGGACGCTCTGATTCAGCGAGTGAATCGTCACCGGGCGGCTGTCCTGTACTTCAGCATTGCTGGTGGATATCTCTACTCATGGCTGTTGATTCCCGAGAGAGGTGAGGGACAGAAAGGGGAATGATCTTTGAAACTGCGATGATCAATCAGAGTAATGTAATTGAAGTCTAACACATTTTTGGGTTGTTTAGGTATCGTCAAGTTTAACGAGACGTGCATCAACAATGACGAGGAATCTTTGGAAGACGAAGAGGGAGTGACAAATATGGGTTCCCTATTAGAGCGGTACATAGAAGGAACTCGGGATGCGTTGGGAATTGATTTCAACGTGTCAGGTAGCTCTCGCAATTTGTCGATGGTGGACTCGGAAGCGGACGGATCAGACTTGTGGTCTCAGCATTTGGAAGAACTGGGTGACAAACTGAATCAAGACAACGACAAGACCGGTTTCTTGCGGATGGTGAGCCGAAATCATCGTTTCAACTGCAGTAGTTACAGTCTGTCGAGTCTGTTCAGTGTGGGCAGTGCCACGGGGAGTGTAAAGAGCACTCCAACCAGTCGACCTGGCTCAACTCGTTCGCGACGCAGCTCCTGGCAAGGACCCTCATGTCTTCGCTCTCTCTACCAAATGCTCATCGCCCCGTTCGAAGAAGAGCTCAGTGTTTTGGACAAAACTTGTTTCCGCGAGTTGATACTTGTTTTAGAAACAGATCTTCTCCTCGTTCCTTTCCCCATCCTTCGCAGTTGCACCAGCGAAGAGTATCTCTGCGAGAAGTTCAAATTGATTGTCACGCCGTCGATTTCATCCATCCGCAGCGGAACTCGTTCCAAATCTCATAAGAATGCAAATAGTGTTCCTCTGGTCGTGGGGAATCCCAAATTGCCAAGTGCAGTCGTCGAGCAGTGGGGCTGGGAAGACATTCCCCGCGCTGAGCACGAAGCCACCATGGTCGCCGAGATCCTCCAATCACAGCCCCTGGTGGGAAGTAAGGCTACCAAGGCCGCCATCATCCAGGAGATATGCAGTGCCGAGTGCATCCATCTGGCAACCCACATCTCCTGGAAATTGTCGGCCATCGTTTTGTCCCCGGGAACGGATTCGCGCAGTGAGGGAGCGCAGAGTGAGGGGACCGCCGAGTCCAGCAGCACCGAGGGGAGCAATTCCGTGGACACACCCGCCTTCGACGAATACCTCCTCACAGCGGCCGACATCCTGAAGCTGAGATTGAACGCCAAACTGGTCGTTCTTAGTTCCTGTCACACTCGGGACAAACATGGTCTTGCAAATGCAGACAGCGTGATTGCACTGTCGAAAGCGTTGCTCGCGGCGGGAGCCATGGCCGTGATAATTACACTGTGGCCCGTGCCGGAGACGGCGTCGAAAATCTTTTTCAGGGCTTTGTACTCGTCGCTCCTGCAAGGCTCCAAAGTCAGTCATGCGATCACGGAGGCGATGTTGACTGTGCAGCACACCAAGCACTTCGCTCACCCTGCCAACTGGTCCGGCTATTTGCTGATAGGCTCCGATGTTCAGCTGTCGAACAAAGTTGCACTGACCAGTCAGGCTATTTGGGAATTGCTCAAAAATCCTGATCGATCGAGAGACGCTCTCAGAGTCACTTTGCACTTGGTATGCATATCTGCACTACATTATCTATAATTACTAGTAAAAAATCTGGTTTTCATTCAACGAGCAGATTATAAGGTGCAACACTTCTAACAATGCAGTATTTCATTCCTAACAGGTGGAGAAATCTTTGCAGCGAATCAACAACGGCCAGAAAAATGCTATGTACACAACGCAGAAAAGCATCGAGAACAAAGTTGGCAATGTTTCAGGATGGAAGGAAATTCTCATGTCTGTAGGCTTCCGATTCGAGCCAGCGTCCAATGGACTTCCTGCCGCCGTCTTTTTCCCTCAGAACGATCCCGGAGAGAGGCTTGTGAAATGCAGTGCTAGTTTGCAGGCGCTTCTAGGTATGCTCATCTTCAAACACACCATCACACTACCAATAATTATTCCGTTTTGCATTTATCATGCTTATTAATTCTGCTAGGGCTTGCATTGCTAAGAATTAATTAATGGAGATGAGGATAATAGTTTTCCTTTTATTCTGCAGGTCTTGCTCCACCTTCAATTCATGCTCTCTCCAAATTGTTGTCAACTCCAGAGGCAGGGGAAGACGTGATTTCTATTCTGCGACAAGCCATTGCAGAGATGGCCACCAAGGACCTGGAGACAGATAAGGTCGAAGTCAAAATAAATGTCAAGCTCTGGGGCATCGCTGGATGTCATGAATTATTAGCATCATTAGGTTCGTTTACAGACATTTTTTACCATTTAAATGTTTCCATTGAAGAAACAAAAAGTGCCTATTTAATTGTCTTTCGTGGCTCTTCAATAATTATATTAATTATTCTGTATCTAGGATTCGATTTGATCGAGGTTGGGGAAAATGAAGTCATTTTAGCTGTAGGCAAGCACGTCAATCTCAGAATGCTTCAGTTGGCCTTGCAAGCCGTTCTTGCCTTATTCGGTAAATTCGAACGTTATCTGTGCAGAACTAGTAAACTGATAAAACCAAACATCATTTATTTATCTCATTTTCTAATGTGTTCGTATAGATTCTCAAGGAGAAGGCATGGAGCAGAATGGGGCATTCGAAAGAAGTCTGTCATTGGAGAGTTTGGAACTCGGGACGGAAGATCTGTGCGGAATGGTTTCAGGGGTAGCCCCTTCAATGCAGGCTGCAGCCTACCTTCCAGTACGACAGCACATTGCGATGGGAAAAGGTGCTTTTACCAGTTATGTTCGGAGTCGGGGTGAACCAGATGGTCACACGAATAGTGCGAACGACCTAAAAACTCGTGATCACCTGGAACTGAACTTCCCCGGTTCGGCTTCCTGTACGTTCAGTGGAATGTTACCAACAATGTCTTCTGTGAGACCGCCAATACCAGCCATTCGAAGTGCAACTGTAAATTCAGCGGCAGTGAGGACTTATCAATCGATAGCAGTGCAAAGAGCAGACAGCTCGAGTAGCAGTAGTTCCATGACAGACTGGGAAAATGGGTTGTCAACAGTTCGACGAAGAGCTCCCACTCTGCCATTAAATCCCAAAGATCCTTTGCTCGGACTGGGCATCACTAATTCGCTCTCTGTGGCAGGATCACTCTCTGGGTTCGACTCCCAGGGCTCGGACTCTGAATTCATAATTCCGAACTTACCTCCTCTGAGGGGTGGAAATTGCTTTGATCCGTCGGACAATAAATCTGGTCCTCAGTCTACACACTCGGCAAAACGAGTAACGTGGAAAATCAGTGATATGAAAGCGAACAGCAATGGGAAGGGCGGAAGTGCGAGTGGAAATAGTAATAGTAGTACAGCAAATGACAATAAGCCTTGGATGAAAGTTCGCAACGTTTTTCCAGGGAAAACTCTTAGTTCTCAACTCCACGACAAAGACGATTCTCTGGAAGGTGGAAATATCCACGAACATCTTATCAAGTCAGCTCACATGGCCCAAATGACTCGAGAGTTGCCCATCAGCGAAGTGTACCACGAAAGAAATATGGGATTGGGGCTGGCTCCTCCCTTATCCAAACTCCTCCTCACAAATAGATTAAATCTTAGTCAAATTGAAAGCAGCAGTGGGAACAAAAGTGACGCTGAAGGAGGGGCAGTCAGTATGGATGACACTATGAGTACATTTGATCAACTGTCTCTGGCCGAAGACTCGGCCCCAGAAAATTCCCTCCCGCCCTCCAAAACAAATACAATCGGGGGCAAGAAACCCGTCCCTCCTGTCCCCATGAAGAGGAATCTCAAGAACTCAAGCAGAGTCCCCACCAACCGAGGTACAAAAGGCGGCTGTTCATTTGTCACGACAGCCCAAGTTTCGCCAATCAGTCTCAACCTGGCGGGATTAGCTGCCCATGGCATTGGAGGCTCCTCCAGTTCCAGTTCCAAAAGTTCTCCGAGTGATTTGTCACGGAGAGACGAAGGGGACGGAAGATCTTTGACAGATTCGCAGTACGGAAGCTACTCTCCCAGTATGGCACAAAATGATTTGATTCAAACTGCCGCAGCCGTTTACTTTGCCTCTCGGGGGAGTGAGCCAAGTGGGAGCAGTAGTGTGAGTGCGACAATCAGCAACTCTTCCACTGGAAATAATAGTTCCAGCAGCAACACTTGTAATAGTAGCAGTAGCAGTAGTAATAATAGCAGTAGTGGAAGTGCAAATAGTAATTGTGGTGACAATAACATTAATGTGTTCAATAAAGATACGTGTGGTGTAGACAATGCCAGTACACGTGGCCGAGATAGAGACAAGCCCAGTAGTGACAATAGTAAACGCATTGCCAAACATTCGCCAATTAGAAACTGTAAGACTAAACTACCAATTAATTTAGGAACATTTGGTCAAAAATCCTCCCAATGCTGACAGTATTCCTCCGGTTACGTTTATTTTTTAAGCAACTAAATAGTTACTTCATCCAAAATGTCTACACATTCAACATTTCATATCGAACAGTGCTACAACGCGATATATTATATGTATACCTATCACCTATATACAATCATTATACCTATGTATGATATTCTGTATCTATAAACATATTATTATCAACTAAATTAAACGTAATGATTATAGATACCTACAAATAAATACTTATTAATTATCATTTTATATTTGTGTTTGTTTCCAAAGATCTTAGTCAATCGGTGCATAACTATTTTGTGTTTTCGCTGTCACAATAGGTACCATACAACATCATACCAAATGTTTTTAAAATGCTTTTAATTTCTACCAATATAAAAAGTTGCTAATTTCGTCAATTCAGCGAAACTGTTTGGATTCCATTTCCAGATCAGATTTTTCAAAATCATTTCAAACTATGGAACAATTATCATGTACACAGTACGATCTAAAAGTCACTTGACATAGGACTTATACTTCTCCACTACACCATCAACTACCACAGCCCTCACAGACTAGACATCAAACCCTCAAATTTGTTTTCGGAGAACCTTTTTCTGAATCGAATGAATCCCGTGGCATGAAAATCGACAAAGGCTAAGTGGGTCAGAACATTTTTCGAAAATAAAAAGCCTACAGTGATTATTTTTAAAATCTGCTTTCACTCGCCTAACGTACACCAATTTTGATGTCACAGGGTTGATTCGATTTGAAAAAGATTCTCTGTAAAAACATTTGAGGATTTTCTGATATCTAGCCTCTGGGCGCTGTGGTGGGAAGGGGGATATTATAATTCCGGTGCCAACTGACTTGATTTCCGTGTTCATTTATTGGTTTACAAAAACAGACAATTGCGTCCGCTACCAAAACTTCCCTGTTTTATATCCTGATTATTAAAATATACAATATATGCAAGGTACAGTGAAAAATAAAAGCAAAAACTTAAAAACGGCTTAGCAATTCTTACAATGACATAAAATAGTAGGTATTCTCAAATATGTAACATTTTCCGTAAAAATGTAAATTCCAAAAACCCGTTTGACAAAAAACAGATATTAAAATGAATATTGTGAAAAATATCTTTTTTTGGTTACACCATTCAAAAATACATATAATTCAACATCCCCAAAACTTATTATTATGCGGTTCGATAATATTTATTATGATGATAGGTTTAGCGACCAGATACTTTGAGGCTCTCCCTACTCTCATAAGAATCAAGCTCCGACAGGCTGTATTTAGAAAGATTTTCGCACATTGATTTTCAGATTTCGAAGCTTCACATCATACTTATATGCTGCTATAAAATTTTGAAATGTAACTTTAAATTGTCATAAATTGGATCATAAGTAGGATCTTCTGCTCGAAAACCAATAAACTAAGAGTATTAATGCACTAAAAAACTAAGGGCTTTAGCTGTACTCCTTCCCATGCATTAACTCTTGATTTTTAGGACCGTTGCTTGAGATTTCGAAGGTAAATTGGGTTGGTTGGGATGAATATGGATGGTGAGACTACGTAGGTGACAATGGGGATTATTCATACTTAAAGGGGACATGGGGACTTGCAATAAACTTTTACTGTACGAGTTATTTTTTAACTGTTACAGAATTTAAACTTCGTATTTGAAGTCTCAAGTGTTACAAATGAAGAATCTGCGGTAGTAGTAGTACTAAGAATAGCTGATAATTTTTCAGCGACCGAAATGTCAGTGTCCATTTTGTTCAGACCTGTAAGAAGAGTCAGTGCAAATGTTAGTTCGTCTGACTACGATGCACATTTCGGAACGTAAAGGGACTTCTGCAGTGAAACTTGGTAACTACTAACTAGTAACTACTAACTAGTAACTACCCTGATCTAAGTGTGCGTCGGATTTCCACTGGGTCCAACTCAATTCTTACCACATGGACAGTACCATCGATGAGTACAGATACAATTATCAATGGTCAGTAGCCGAATGCCGACACTTGCACATATACACGCTGCCGCTGCTATTCTAATACCCGATAAAATGGTAATCTTTTTGAATTCTGCAAGGTCAAAGACCTAAAAAACAAAGTTTTCATATTTTTCATCTTCAATGTCATTTTCAAAAGCAAATGAGGGCATTTTTACCCAATTATCCACCAATTATCAATTATCCACCAGCACAATAGTTTCTTATGTAGATTATTTTATATTTATTTTTCATACCATTCGGAAAACATACAAAGCCAAAGAATCCGCAATTTTCTTTTTAAATGTGCGGTTTTTAGCATTTTGAAATAAATCATCACCAAGGAACAAATAAACACCTTTTTGCATGAAAGCTTAAAAAAGAACTGCTTTTTCCTTTTTTAATTCCTAAAAATTGCAATTAAAAATAAATAAAATATGCCATTTTGTAGTCTGATTTTCCTAGATTAGTGTTCTGCTGATTTTAAACACTATTTCACGCTGTATTCAACTCAATTTAGGCTGGACACTAAATACTTTATGCATAGGTAAATTAGCAAAAAGAAAAAAAGCATTGCTTTATCAAAAAAGGTTGCTATTTTCCCTTTTTGTAAAAAAGCAATTGCTTTTGTTCCTTGATCATCACCAAAGTCTTTCATCGCTATAATAAGTCAACCTTTTTTTGTTGACGTGTCACCACTGCGAAATTATGTAAGCAAAATGTCAGAACCAGTTCAATCCACTATTTACATGTAAAGTCAAGTCATTTATTGCATGGACTTTAAAACCTTCGACCCCTCAATTTTAGATAGATTCATTAAATCATTATAATAAGGTACTTAACATTCAGAGATAGTTTGTTCTACGTGGCGTGAAGTGATTTGATGACTGCCATTCTATCTATGACTACGTGTAACTAGCAGATTGCTACAATGTTGAAATATGTAAAACTACAGGGCTTGCGTATTAACACGAACTCCATTCCATCTCCATCACAGAAGAAAATTAAGGAGAGTCTGTGATGCAGTGAGTGACCAAATTCGTGTTAATACGCAGGCGCTGTAGTTTTCCATATTTCATCACCCCTCTCTAGCACACTGTGGTGCTAAGTTTCAGCTAGTTTTAAAATGTACCAGCTACTATACCAGGTACAGCCAAGTACTACCAGCTACAGACAAGTACTACCAGCCACAGACAAGTACTACCAGCCACAGACAAGTACTACCAGCTACAGACAAGTACTACCAGCCACAGACAAGTACTGCCAGCCACAGACAAGTACTACCAGCTACAGACAAGTACTACCAGCCACAGACAAGTACTGCCAGCCACAGACAAGTACTACCAGCCACAGACAAGT